>JAWWEO010000045.1:23757892-23812639 GCA_035582975.1 Ormyrus labotus | reverse complement strand
TAACTTTTGAACAAATAAAGATTTTTTGATCTAATTTTTTTTAATTAATAGGATTTGATCTCACCTTTCGAATGCCGAGAGTTAAAATACTGTACCATTAATAGTTGAAAAGTTATACGTGACTAGAAAAAAATTAATTTTTCTTAAATTTTTGATAAAAGAGCACATAACTTTTGAAAAATCGAGCGTTAGACCGAACGGACGCGGCTTCCTTCATATTTTAACAGTAAAAAACATATCCCAAAGTTACAGGAAAATCCATTACCCAAATGTCGTATACTCTCCTTGTAAATATTGGTTTAGACAGTAACACGTTCAATAGTCAGTAATTAGTAAAATAACGATAATCAAATGTTCATCATAGACATTATAAAATACTTAATTAAAAAGACCCACTTTCCCAACCGCCTCTCAAATCACTCTCTGGCTCTTATCAAGCGCCGGCAGCTTCCACCCTCGCAAACATATTCCCTCGGCGAAGCCGAGCGCCGCGACTGCATACAGAAGAAAATCACGTGCGCGGCATCGAGCGTGCGCTCGAATTGTCGCGCGACTGCACGCATTCCGCGGCTGAGTCAGGGAGGGAGAGAGAGAAGGAGCGACGCGCCGTGCGTGCGGAGCGAGGAGCAAAAAGCGGCGTGCGCTCTCGCTCTCGGGATTCCCCGGCGCGTCTGCAGCCTTCCAGACGTTTATTGAACCGGCTGCTCGGTCCGATCGCCGGCTAAGTTTGCAGGTGTTTTGCGCTTGTTTTACGAGCAGCGCCGAGGATCGATCGACGCTGATTGGGGGGTTCGAGGCTTCTGATCTTAAGTGGAACCGCTCGCTCGGGCAATTGCTTGATGGGGATAATGGGCGTAAAGGGCGATTTATGGGCGGAGTGCGTTGGTTATGAATTTGCGAAGGAAAATAGAAGCGAGCGACATGCTTTTATATGAGGAATGAATTTGCGTACTTAACGATCGTTTAAGTAACGAACGGAATCTTTAGCGAGTCGCCAAGATTGCATTCGCTCCCTTTTGCAGCGAGCTCTTTAAAAAATTGCAATTTAAACGAGGCAATTACTTACTTTTACTCGGCAATTGCGTGCCGTTTTACAATTTTCATTCGCTTAATAAGCTCGGCGCAAAAAGTTATAGAAAATCTCCCTCCGACGCGGATCGCCCTCAATTCCCGTGCATCCAAGCAGCGCGGATAAAAAAATCTTCGTCAGACGCCTCCCTCGGGCTAACGCCGGCAAAGCCGCCACTCCGAGAAAGCCTACTTCTTAAAAGCGCAACGTAATTAGCTCAACAGGTGACGAGCTCGTCCTCCGCTAAAACCAGCCTTCCCCCTCGATGTCCCCCGTTAAAACTCGCGTGTATCACCCCCGATTTCCCGTCCTCCCGCGCGCTTTCAAGACGTCCACGGATAGAACGACGCGGTGATCGACTTCCGGTCGGCGGCGCGGGGCTCATTCATGCGTCGGAGAGGCCTGGCTTCCATGTTGACGCGCGCGCGACTCGCGGGTGTGCGCGGCGCCGCGCGTGACGTCACGTCGAGCAGCAGCAGCTGCCGATCGATGAGAGAGCCAGTGCCGCGGCCCTGTGACCCGCACACACACACACACCGCCGCCGGAAGTCAGGGTCGCCGCGCCAAATTCGAATCGGAGGGAGGTGATGTACGTCAGTGCAGGTGAGGGACGGGAGGAGTTTTGCTTGCGGGCTGTTTTTTGGGAAGATTCTTGGAGCGACGTGCTGTTTGTTGTTATTGGGTTTGGTATTTGTTTCGTTATGGTGATTGAGCGTAAATAATGACTTTGGCTATTTTCGAGCTCGTTTTGAGAAAGTATTTTGAAAGTAAGTATAGATGATCTGTAATGTCTGAAAGTGACCTGAAGAATCGCTGTTTACGAATATTTAAAGCACTTCGAAAGACTCCTTCACTTGTCGATGTTTACCTGCCAACGTCAATCACCGGAACTCTTTAATCTTTTTACATGGATAATGCGCAAATATTCGCTACAATAGATGCCTTCTGCGTTTTACCTAATACTTTCTAAAGTTTCTCTCGATTCCGCAGAAGAAAGATACTTTGGTCGCTAATCGTTTTCGTGCTATCATTATTCTTTTACGTACAATTTATCGTTGTAAGGAAATGCAGTTACAATTGTTAATTTATTTCGAATTAATTTCTCTAGAAGGACATAAATTACAACGTAAAGTATTTGTTAACTTTTTTTAATAAAAAATTCTCTAGTCAAATGCTTACTGGCAAAGGAATCTCAATCTAACATTCTTGTTTTTAAAACATCAATGACCTCGACAAAGGCGTTACTGGTTTTTAAAGCCTCTTTATCTTATTCTCTTTTTTTTGCCGTCCTTTCTCTTTCAAAGAAAGTAAATTATGCGGACCGCCGATACAAAAATAGCCACTGCTCACTTTCGAAATCCTCCGGATAATACTACATAATTAGCATTCGGTAAAACTATAGGATGCTAAATATCCCCGTTGCTTTATTTTTCTTCAATCCTTAAAGACGAAAAATCAGCTGCCGAATTATCTCAAAACAAGAACGAAACGAGCTCCGAGGAATTTCTAAAATGTCCGGAGAGCCCCGCGAAGGAAATCTTAACGGCCGCGGCGAGAGAGAGAGAGAGAGAGAGAGAGAGAGAAAAAAGTAATCCAAGGTCGCCGCTCGAGACGAAACAATCTTGAAAACGCGCGTCCACGTATACGCAAGTGGCGTCGGCTATCGATCTGCAGCGGACAGCTTTCCTCCTGACCCGAATAGAACACCGCCGCCCGCGGAAGGCGCGCAAACTCGTTCCGCCGGAAGATCGGAAGATTCGTTCCGCCGACTTTTCGAAAGGACTTCTTCCTTCGATCGAAAGGGGTCACGTAGAATCATCGGGATCCTTTAATCCGAAGGGGTTTTTGTCTGCTTCGGAAGCTCCGACCCGCTGAATAAGGAGTCTGGCTGCCGGCGTGGAACGGAATATATTTGTACGGTTAAACAATGGGAAGATGAGAAGCGGTTGGTTATTGATTTTGCGAGCGCGAGGCGCGCCTTGAGCTTATGAAATTCGAAAGGTTAAGAGAGTCTCTCGCTGGCTTCTGATAATAGATAAACGTAGCGACGCATCCATTATTCTAAGCGTTATATCCTTCGTGTGTTTGTTCGGCGAAGGCAATTAGACCCCGAGCGATCGAGCGAGAGCTATTTTTAGATCGCGATTTATCGGCGAAGGAGTGTTTAGTTTATATTCCTTAAATAATTCGGAAGCTTACCGAAACCGGTAGGGAACGACTTCCAAAGAAATATATGGATTGCAATCGCCGAAATTTTTCCGAGTATTTATCCGATCCCTCGGAAGCCAGTTTTAAAGCACAAAAGAGGAGCTTCGAATTCCCTCCGCCGGGAGCTAATAAATTTAGATTTTCCGGCGAAAAGAACAAAAAAAAAACCTGTTTACCGACTCTCCGGACTGTAGTCGGAGCTTCGACGTTTTTGAAAGGCAAATAGTGCGCGAAATGTGACTCAGACACGTGCGGTCCTCGCAAAACCGGCGGGTCCGAGGTCTAGTTTGCGTGCGAAAAACGTACCGAAGATTCCTATAGCGGCGCGATCGTTCGGAAACGTTGCGTACGACGTTTACGGTACTTTGTTTCTCCAGCTGATTTTTATGAATGTTGAGTGTTTTTTTTAAAGATATTTAGCTACTTTTTCAATCAATTCCGAAATGAATCTAAGGAAATGCAGTCCTTAAGAGAACGATTAATATGCATGGTACTAATTTTATTCAAAAATACTTCCTTTTGCTCAATATACGTTCCCCAGAAAATATCTCATAATATTTTCTACCCGAGATCTTGTCCTTAATTCAAAAGCATTACTCGCCGCGCTTTATCCTTTAATTTCTTTGCAAGTTTCTAAATCCGACAAGCGCGGCGGTTCTTCGATAAAAAAAAAAAGCCAAGGCAAATATCTTTTTTCTCGGCCGCGATTCGCATTGAGTCTCGAGGTAGCTCGAAAACGGCCGGCTCGGTCACGCTCCTTCGATTTATGACTTTATGATCTCTGTAATTGACTGCAATCGTCGGGTCGTTGCACCGCGCCGACGACGTTTGTAATCGTCGGGCGAAAAAGCGCGACTTACCTACAAGTTTCGCGTGTCCTCCTGCTTTCTCTCGCGAGGAGGTCTTGCTTGGATGGCCTGCTGTTTTATAACTTGGCATTTGTCGTATTCTTCGAATTCGAGTGTTTATGGTTTAAAAATTCAAATTGGTACTTGGTACTGATCGTGTAAGCATCGGTAAGAGATTCAAGAGTCTTTACGTAATGAAAATTCGTAACGATTGTTGACATTCGGCTTACATCTTCCGTATCTTTCTAGCACTTGATTGAACAATTAATAGTATATCGGAAATCCCTCGAGAATCGCCGTAGATAACAACTATCGTTCGGATTAAACTCATTTCAATAGTAATTTATTTTTACTTTTATTCTCAGTTAGTAATAAGTCAGTATATAAATAAAAACTATTTTGCCGAAAACAAATTACGCAGCGTTCATCAAAGTCGAATACAAAGTTTTTTTTTAATATAGTTTGCGATTACTCGAAATTTCGTTCCACTTTGCCTTTACAGTGAGCCTGACTAATTTTGGATTTGCTCGAGGTAGCTTATTTCTTTTTGCGACACACACAGAGGCGCGAGCACGTTGCGAAAGTTTCGTAACCTCGAATGATAGAAGAAGGAAAACAACAAGAGGAGAAACAATGTTGACTGTGTCTTATAATACTCCTATTGCGTTTTTTTTTTCGCGGCGCGGCAAAAAGTTCGAGAAATCAATCGTTTATCCTTTTTGTATTGCGTGAAATATTTCGGAATTAAAAGTCTAAATTTCAATCTCGAGCATTTAAATTATCGTTTGAAAAATTTACTTTACTCGCAAGATATTCTAGGAGCTATCGATTTCAACACTCTCACATCCAAGCAGGTCGTTGACTATTGATCTCGACCTCGTCGTCACACGTCAAATTCCACGCGCCAGTCGCTCGGCAAATTTTCTATTACCATTAATACGATCGTTCAATATGGAACGATTGGTATAACCGCGCTCCGAACGACTAGTTTAAAATTCAATCGAGTTTGTAAAGAACAAATTTCATTGTCCCCTATAAAAATCTTCCCACAAATTCCAGCGGTCGAAGGCAGCTTCGACAGCGCGAATTCTCGCACTTCGTCTTCCGAGGAGCTCGTGAGTTTCTGACCTTCTAGATTTTCCATTTGTCTTCGAACTTTCCGCGAATCCTTAGACGTGTCACAGTGGACGATCAAACGGTGCGTATTTTGCTCGTCTCCTTTTGGAGTCACGCGTTAGATTCGTGCTCGTTTCGTGGATATCAATGCTGATTTAAAGGCATCTCTCGCGTGAAGATTCTCGACTTAATTGGCCATGAGATTAGCATTGATAATGGAGTAAGTATCACGAGGTCATCAAAACAATAACGTTTTAGGAGAATTTATTTTTAATTATCAAATACCTTTCGTTACTCTTGCTTTAAATAAAATCGTTCGTAAAATTTTGAAAATTCCTCATAAATGTTTAAAATTCAGTTTTAAAAACAGGCCAAAAAGAACCCTCCCATTCCCCTCGCAAAGCTGCACGACGAAGATTTGAGTCCGCACGTAAGGTAAAGGACCCAGTACTCGGACACTTTTTGACATTTATCGTAAACAGACGGCATTTTCAGAACTGAAGAACGAAATTTTTTGAAAATTTTTAATAGAATTATTAATTTATAAGCATTTTACCGATTTATGCAAAAATCAAACTATTTTCATGCTTGTTTAAATAAGTAAGTTTGGATACCCTATGTCCAACTATTGAAGCTGTGAACAGTTAAAATAATTACAGGTCCTAAACTTGGACAACCGCTTTAAAAAAAAACTTTTAAGGTTTAACAGGATCAGACGATTTATTATGTAAATTGGCTTGTAAAAGTTATGTAAAAGTTGTTTATGATTTGTTTTCAATAAGGATAGTTCTAAATGCGTGTCCAAGAGATTTGAGAGGTGCTTAAAGTTGAACAAAGACTTAACTTCAAACGTAACCTTAAAAAGATTTAGAGATCGTTTACGATCAATCTGAAGAATAAATGAACCCAATATTGACGTAATTGCATAGTTTAGTTTAACAAACAATGCTAACAAAATAATACCATTACCGTTTCAATCTTTTACTTTTTCCCGTCCAACTTTCGGTACCGTTCTGCGGGCCGTCCAACTGCCGGGTCCTCCACCTCAATCGCATTAACCACTTGCCGTCCGGTTATCGCGCTTGATTGATACGCGCGCCGCGCGTCCGCATTTAAATAACGAATGTAGCCGTCATAGAATAAGTGGCGCTTTCATCGCGCGGCGCCGTCGAAGAAAGTTCGATTAGATTGACGCGCTGATTTTTTTATTCGGTTACGCAATCCGACCCGAATCTGGACCGCTAATACGCTTTATTCTATTCGGAGCAGTGGTCGTTGCTCCGTTCTATTGGGTTTGTTCGGGGCTGACTGATGGGCGAGTATATCGACGCGATAGAAAGTTCTGGCTTTGATTTTAGTCGAGGCGGAATAGCTTTCGGTTGACTGTTGCGACTGGATGACGAGCGAAACGCTTCTGAGTATAAATAAACAATTCGGCGGCTGATAATTAAGAATTGTGACGAATGATACTTTTTGTAATTGAGTGTATTCCCGGATGAAACTAGTAATGACCGACCGAAAATGAATCTACTTTGACCGAATGCGAAGTCGCGTGGAAGCTCGTTTACTTCCGTAATTTATTGTCCGTTATCATTATTAACTCAAGTAAATACAGAAATTTATTGAAAATATAATAACTGTTTTCACTCAAAATATTTATAGCCACATCCGTTAAAATCACTCAATGCGGCAAATATTTTGAAGCAGAAATCCGAACCATCAATTTTATTGCGAAATCGCCCGCCTCGGAAACTGTTCCCCAAGTCCGTACACGTTCAATTTTCTACCAATTTTTATCACATTATCCGTTTATCAATACGCGCCCTTATCTTCGCTTTCGATTGAACGCCAGAATCGTAGAAACGACGCGGACGCGATTTTATTGCGCGCGACTTGGCAGCCGATTCTTAAAAAAAAAAAGAGCGCCTTTCGAGAACTCGTGCACTCGCGCGAGCTTACGTAGGAAGTGTTAATTACGCCTGGCCTTGAAAATGCGCGCCGCGCTGTTGAGGCGTGCGGCGGCGGCGCCTTTTGCGACACGCCGCAATCTTTCTCTCTCGGCGGTTCGCCCGGTTGATATATACAAGTTCGAGGAGAGCTGCTTCGCGCGGGAAAATTCGGAGCTTTCCGACTTTTTCGTTTTTATTTTGAGGCTTCTCCGCAGATAAGAACGCAATATTTTCTAGTTTGAATAGCAGTTGGTTAGTAGCAATGAACAGATAGTAGTACTTGATGAAGTCAGTCGCGACGCGGAGAGTTAATGAATCGCGTCTATTTAATAGCTAAAATAAAACGAATACTCGCGATAACTTATTATGAATTTATAATTGCACAGGCACGCGGAAGAACTGAATAAATTCTGAAACCTTTAATCTTTTTATCATCAGCCACAATATTCTTAACTACCTCGCTCGATCGTTCATCATTCAAGTTCCAAACGCTTCCAAACGCCTGACTTGCAACTTCTTTAACGATGCCCATTTGTTCGCGTCAATTAAACAATGAAGTTTTTCCACCTTCCCTTACAGACTCGGTACAATTCAAAACCGCTCTCGTCCCCCCCCCCCCTAAAAAAAACGAGAGAGTTTAATTACGCAGAAAAGAAAAAAAATAGACAATCAAGCAACGCGGATACATCGCGTCGTTGACGCAACATCGAAGTACCGACGCAACGAGGAGAGAGCTACTTCCCGTGACGCACAGCACACCGCCGACTGCACTCGACGAAACGGAGGATCGCACGTGCGAGCCGACCGGCCGGCTTTTTCATTCAGCTCCCGCGGAGTCACGCTCGCTCTCTCCTCTCTTATCGCCGCGCCGCCAACGCCGACCTTCGACGCGATTCTGCCGCTCGATCGAGATTGCTTTCCGCGCGGAATAGGCGGACTGAATGCCGGGGGATTTGGGGCGATGAGGGAGGGTTTTAGGGGTGATTATAGGTGCAGGTTTGCTGGTTGGTTGTGGTTGAGTGGGAATGTAAGAGCGGTGGAGAATGAGTAATTATTATTTATTAAGTTTTTAGTATCTCTGGACGATTCATTCATTAATGAGGAATTGAGTGTTTTATAAGAATTCCGAAAGATGAGAAGCGTGAATTTCTACGTAGTTGCGTCGTGTCGCAGTAATTCAAGTTTCGATATTGAAATAGCTTTTGATACACGAAAATTCGTACGTCTTTCTTTGTTCAATTTATTGTCAATGGTTGAATTTCATGCGGTTTAAAAATTTTTTTTTTTTTTACTCAAATACTAAAAATACTTACCTGCGCAAAAGCGAAACTAGGAAATCCTTGAAAGAGAAAGTCAATACCGCAAAGTCAATAGTCAATCGCCTGAAAGCTCCCCGTTTTGCTTTAAAACATCTTTCCGCGTTCAATGGAAAATAAAAAAAAAAAAGTAAGTGCGCGGCTTGATTGTTTACCCAGCCGTCGCCGCAATTTGCCGGCGACTAAGCGGTAAACAGATTAGCGGAAACAAACATCCCCGGAAGACTAATTTCGCTCTGAGGTCAGAAGCTGATCAAAGTCCGTCGCCACCGAAGTGACTCCGAAGAGAAAAAAGCGCCGCAAGGATGGCGGTCGAAGTTTCGACACTTATAAATGCATTATATTTTTTTTAAATCTCAGTTATTTACTACGTTCTCTTGACGCGCCATTCAATTCGCCTGAATGACGATAAATTTTTTTGTTCGAGTCATTGAATAACACTTCGCTTATAACGCAATCAATTTCCCATTACCGCTTTCGTCTATCAACGAGCAGCTTCCGATTATTCCAGAAAAACGAATTACAAACATTCCTCGGCCTCAATTCATTAAGAAACACTCACGCCTCAATCTCCACTGACGCAAACGCAAAGTCATTTCCAATCTCCGTCATTAAAACGACGCGTCGAATCGCACTTCTTTTTTTTTTTTTCTCAAAAGCACATCGGACACGAGACCGACTCTCGGGGTCCTTGGCATCGGGAAAGGCGCAAACGGCGGCGCGAGAAGCGAGAGAGAGAAAGAGAGAGAGAGAGCGAAGGTCGAGCAAGGACGCGCAAAGGTCACGCGACTTTTCCGCGTCCGCCGCCCGATAAGCCGAGAGCGTCTCGTCGACTTTTCGGAGATTGTAATAGAAGCTGAGAGGCCCTGCATTATCTCGTTTTAGGGGCGATTAGTTTTCGGTTTCAGACGTTGCGTAACCGAACGCTTTTTTTGGAGTTGCGCAACGACGGCTGGTCTCAAATGTTGGAGAAAAATTGAGGTTGAATAATGGTTGAAAATTGCTCAGGACGTCTCGGAGATTGGTATCTGTACGTTTGACCTACAAGTTTTAGAAAGAATTATATATAGACTTTTGAAAATTCTTATCCATCTAGTCCGCGAAGAAGCGCAAAGAAATTTCCATAGAGTGGCCTCAGTGTCTGGTCCGAGCTCAGATCGATACGCTACATTTTTGTCCACGTGCCAACAGATAACAGAGTCAAATTGTCCACGTCTTTATCTCTTCGAAATTTCGCACCCAAAAATAGTGTTCGTTTCGTAAACGTATAACGCATATAAGCTTCGCAAGCTCGTTACACAAGATGAAGATAAATTTAAAAAAAAAATGTTGGTAAAATATACAACGATTGCGTAACAGGTGTAGCTTTTTAGTACTTCCAATAAGATTAAATTGAATTCCGGCGTTGGCCAAAAAAAAAACACTAAAAATTTACCTTCTCTGCTTTAGGTCCGGGACATATGCAAAGACCTGGTCCTCTCGGACGATCAGCTGCGGAAGGTCATGGACAGACTGCAGCACGAGATCGAGAGGGGGTTGTCAAAGGAGACACACGAACAAGCCATCGTCCGGTGCTACACGACCTACGTGCAGGATCTGCCCAACGGCACTGGTAATTATCTATTCTGCTCTGTTATTAGCTGATGTATTTGCAAACGAGAAAACGAGAATTCACGCAGAAAGCTTTATAAGGGAGGAAACTAAGACATCTTTGCTCTTTCCAGAGAAGGGCAACTTCCTGGCGCTGGACCTGGGCGGCACGAACTTCCGCGTCCTGCTGATCACCCTGGACAAGCAGAACTTCGACATGAAGAGCAAGATCTACGCGATCCCACAGAGCCTGATGCTGGGCACGGGCATCCAGCTGTTCGACCACATCGCCCAGTGCCTGGCCCTCTTCGTCAAGGACCTCAAGCTCGAGAACGAGGTGCTGCCGCTCGGCTTCACCTTCAGCTTCCCGCTCACGCAGAAGGGCCTCACCAAGGGACACCTCGTCAGGTGGACCAAGGGCTTCGACTGCAGCGGCGTCGTCGGCGAGGACGTCGTGCGCCTGCTCGAGGAGGCCATCGCCAGAAGAAACGTTAGTTTTAGTCCGCGACTTTTTTTTTCTTGTAATTTGAGGTTTTGGGTGCTTGGAGTAGTTTTTGTCAAGATTCTTTCTTGAAAATAGCTTCATCTAGAGTATACTGTCATTTTTCGAGCCTTGAATGTCGAATATTGCCAGTGTCGAGTAGAGCAAGTGGAGAGTCACTAGAACTCTCATTTAAACTTCATTGGCCAAAGAATTTGTGTCACATTGTTCAAGGTTGCATTGCAGTTTGTAATTTGATATTAATTGGTGCTGTAAAAAAGCGGTTTAAGGAGGCTCCTCCAGAGAAAGAATTTCTAAATTGATGTTTTCTTTTACTGGCGTTTTAATTGCGAAACCTTTCCACGTAATTGTGAATCATCATTTTAATTTTCAAGACTGTCGAGTCTACTATAAAAGTAAAAAAGACAATTAATAGCAACCTTGCGGTATCAATTTCATATAATTAAAGGCGCGTTTGCGTAGAATCATTTAGAGAAATCCACTCTAATACAATACATTCTTGTAAATCGACCAGCCATAAAATGAATTTTTTCAATTTTGTCTAGGACGTTAAAATCGACGTCTGCGCGATCTTAAACGACACCACTGGAACGTTGATGTCCTGCGCTTGGAAAAACAAGAACTGTCGCATTGGCCTCATTGTCGGTAAGTTCATAATCAATAATGTAGCCACGTACGATGGTGCCCTAGTAATATCGTGCTTTCAACATTATCGCACGTTCTATAAGTAACTAAATTAAAATTGTCTCTCCTCTGCGACGTACTGTCTCAAGGCGATAGAAATCAAATGCCTTTTTTTTAAAAAAACACACTCAATGAATCAAGCCAGTGCTTAAAGCAAATTATGTACCAATTACGCGAACAACGGACTTTGCACCGTTATAATCTTCTGTTTTTCGCAAGAATTAATTGCAGTGCATCGGGCATTTTTACCCGAGTAACATTTGTTTTATTTGAACTGTCGTTCAATAATAAATGTGAATTATCTCTGTTTCAGGAACGGGCGCCAACGCGTGTTACGTCGAGAAAACGGAAAACGTTCAGTGCGCAATACCAGGGGAGTACAGTCCGGACAATCCGAACATGCTGATAAACACGGAATGGGGCGCCTTCGGCGAAGAGGGCACCCTCGACTTCGTCCTCACCGAGTTCGACCGCGACATCGACGAGCACTCGATCAATCCGAACAAACAGATTTTCGAGAAGATGATCTCGGGAATGTACATGGGCGAGCTCGCTAGGCTGGTCCTAGAGAAGCTCACCGACGAGAAGCTCCTCTTCAACGGCAAGGGCGTGTCCGACCTCAAGAAGCGCGGCAAGTTCTTCACGAAATACGTGTCAGAAATCGAATCGTAAGTATGCCGAGAGTTCGATCTGCGCTTGTGAATCGGTCGGTAAAACAGGCGAGTAACGATCCCTTGACGCTTTGCAGTGATCCAAAAGGAAAGTACGCAAACTGCCGGGAGATCCTCGGGGAATTGGGCCTCAGGAACGTGACAGATCAGGACTGTGAAAATGTACGGTACGTCTGTTCGGTAGTGTCTAGGCGAGCGGCTCACTTGGCGTCGGCCGGTATAGCTACGTTACTGCAGAGGATGGGCGAGAACAATGTCTCTTGCGGAGTCGACGGCTCCGTCTACAGATTCCATCCTCACTTCCACGATCTTATGATGGATAAGATCAGTACGCTGCAGGAGTACAAGGTAAATTTTTATCACTTGAGCAGCCGCTTCGCCGGTAAAACAGTGCTTAATAATGAACATTTTTATTTGCAGTTCGACCTCATGCTTTCGGAAGACGGAAGCGGTCGCGGAGCGGCGTTGGTCGCCGCTGTAGCTTCGCGGCGGTGAAGATAGGCGGCAAAGCCGCTTTATTAATTACTTAAAAAAACTTCTAGACTAAAGTATATATTATAAAAATTTCAAGCAAAATGAAATAACGGATAAGAAAAATTGATACACTTCTGTACATAGAGCACAAAAGATGAGCGTAGTCTAGTTAAGGCTGTAATAAACAAACATGCAAAAAAGTGAAATAATATTGATAAATCTGGCGTGACAAATGCTTTGCGCAAAGATCGTAGAGTTTGGATAAGCTGACGATTTTTAAATGGTCAAAATGAAGTAATCATGTTAAAATTAACGAAACGTGAATTATACTTTACAATTATTTCTATTATTGTCGTTATTCTATTATTATATTATTATCTGTAGGTCCATCGCGAGGGCCTCTTTATTATGAGTTTATTATTAGCTTAATTTTCAGAAAGAAATGCAAATGTGAATATAAATGTTGCTTCTCATAAAAGCAAATGTAGGACGATTGTTACCTGGTTCGTTTTACTGATTATTACGATGATTATTATATATTCATTAATTCTTTTTTATATACACTTTTGTTAATTGGCTCTATGAATATTTAATAACGGACGTTGCAAACAAGAATGATTTAAAAAAAATGAAAGAAATAAAATAAATCAAGTAACACACGAAGCTCCGCCATATATTTTGATACTGAAAGAGCCTCGCATTGCTGTCGTATTTTTAATAAATAAGTGATTAAGCGACAAAAAAAGGATGTGTATAACGCGACTCGAACGGAGATCTCGAATTTATCTCTTTACTGTTTATTGCATGTATCGGTTTTTTGTTGTTGTATCGTTATTTAATGATCGAATTCGTTTTAAGAATTTGGCATCGGCAGCTAATAGAATGAAAAGAATACTAAACTGTGAGCGCACGAAAAATGAAAGTGCAGCTGCGACTATCACATTGAAAAATTCTCTGTAATTAATTAATTAATTAAAATTATTACTTATATTGAATACGATGTAGTGTCGAATTTACTTGTGTGCATCGCAACGTAAGGTGAGAGAGGAGAAAACGGCGAGGTTTAAAGTTATTGTTTACGAATCGCGTGTACATAATAAGTATACGTTACTGCGCTAATAAGAGATATATCAGAGTGCAGTCAAAACGTATAATTTTTAGTTTTTAGGCGCGGGTTTCAATGAAAGAAACGCCTTAAATGCGATGATACTGTAACCGTCACAAGCGATCGAGCCCCGAATTTTGTCGGAAATTATTTTAAAAATTCACAATCTTTTTAATACGTTGACAAATAAATATTTTTCTGAAAAAGCGATTGGAACAACATTTTTAAGCAATCTCGATCCGCCGGTAAAGCAAGAACCTTCGACACTTGACGGGCCTCGAATGCGTGTGACTGCCGATATTAGTTGAAGATCAAGTAATGAATAAAAAAAAATATGCCTGCTTTAAAAAAAAAATAAATAAATAAATAAAAAAAAAATAGCGTGAAAATCCTA
The DNA here is from genome assembly GCA_035582975.1 of Ormyrus labotus. NCBI lineage: Eukaryota > Metazoa > Arthropoda > Insecta > Hymenoptera > Ormyridae > Ormyrus > Ormyrus labotus. Next base: position 23,798,713 of record JAWWEO010000045.1, on the reverse strand, counting down.
GCCGCGATCGTCGATATGCAGGTCACCATATCGAGGGGAGCCGCGCGTGTATACTTTTTACACTTTTCACGAGCACTAATTTACCATCAAGCTTCAAACAAAACTAAAAAAATACTACACAGAAGAAGATATGTACAACGAAAAAAAAAGATAAAAAAAAAATAAATAAAAAAAGTACGTCAGCTGGTTACTGAGGACACTATACGTACATGCGTATGTGTGTTTGTGTACGTGTTGCGTGTGAGTTGAGAATTTTTGTGTGAAACGAAAATAAAGGCGACGATACAGAACACAAAAGTAATAATACCACGAGGAGAGATAATATATATGTATAAAATTCCATACAAAATATATATTTAAGCCTGGCGAATCTTTTTTGTGCCCCCTCCTTTTAAATGCGATGCACCAGAAACAAATTATGTATTCCCTCTCCCCTCAATGATAAGACGTTGTATAATAATATAGGAGCAAATGCTCAAGATCGTTATCTTTCCGGCAGCGATAAGAGGCCGCATTCTACACCTTACGTTTCTCTCTCTCTCTCTCTCTCTCCTTAATTTTTCTTTTTAAACGAGTCGAAGTGAGACTCAGTGTTTTTTGGTTTCTCGGTTCGCTTGTAGCGAGGCACGAAGATGTTCCGCCGTTTGCTAAGACTCAAGTCGGTGAGTAGACGAGTGGGTCTTGTCCTCGCTCGCGAATTCAATTGAAAAGAAAATTGTTGTTCCTTTGATTTTAAATAAATTTTTAAATTATAATACAAAGAGTTCGGTGTTCCTTTATTTCTTACTCAGAGCGCAAAGTATTATATTCTATCCTTCGTGAATAATAGAACGATTGTACATAAATGAACGAAACCTCGTGGTGGCGGCTTTCAATTGAATTTCTGAGCGACGGTAGAGGATTATGTACAAACTAACGAGTTAGTTTTAAGAGGGGCAAGAGAGAAGCTTTAACACAGGGAATATGTCTTTTAACTGCCATCGAAAGATTGTTGTCACCTGCATGATACAAGTTTTATAAAACTGAGATTATACTGCAAAATACGTTTTCGGTAACAGACATTTATTTTTAAAAGAACGGGCAAAGGTACTACTATTGGTTGATTAAGTTTGTTTTCATAAGGCTGTAAAATGAGTATGTATATCTTATTTGAATGTAAATCTTGTGTATCCAAAAGGAATAATAATAAAATGCCAGGTTGAGTCGAAATACACACCAAGTGTGTGCAGGTGCTACAGCGCGAGGAAGCAAAAGAAACTAGTAAAAATTACAAGCGTTATATTTAAAAGAAAAAAATAATAATAATAATGAAGGCCTTTATGAGGCTAAACAAGCGAATACTTAATTTTCAAGATTATTAAAAGAAATAATGATAAAATATACAAGAGTACATACATGTATAACATTTCAATTGATCCACCATAATTTTTTTACATCCAAGGATAAATGTTGTTGAATATGTACACGTTGAAATTGCAAAATAAAAAATTATTGAATCTTACATCTAATTTGAATATTACCAAATTTTTTCTTTTAGCATATTACATTTATATTTTATTTAACGTAATTTTAATTGATTAAAAAAAGAATATTGAAATCTTAATAAAGTGTAATAAAACTTCATTTTATAATAAATTAGCTAACTTGCTAATATATCTAAAATAGTTCTATGACGCATAATCAGTCTTAGCTAACAAGTTTTTACTTTACAAATAAAAGGAAGACGATCAGTACATTGATAACGAAGTTTTCCATTCATGTGTTATAAGTTGTTGACATTAAATATTTTAATTCCGTTATTACGAGATCGTTAATTCGGAGTCTCTAACTGTTGTGTCCTAATTATCTTAAAAACTTCCTCTTAACGGAAAAAAACCCAAAGATTTAATTGCATTTCCACCATTTTCATTAAGCAGGATTTAATTTTATCCGCCGAAGATTTGTGTTCAAAATGTGATCCTAAACTCGACAGTGAACCTTTTGATTTCCGTGATAAGCTACTATTACACGTAGTTTAAAGTTTATTGAATTCACAGAAATTTCCCAGTACTCTTTAATATTATTGCCGCATCTGTACTAGGTACGTACGTAGTAATAACGGATACATTTACGCATGTTAAAACTCCTCAATCTGAAAATCGGTAAAAAAGAGGCTCGAACTTTCTGTCTGGATGTTTTCTGACTTTTTTAATGCATCGGAAAAACCAAAACTTGAGATTAGAAGAAATCTGAAGAAATGTAGCGCTAAAATATTCACAAGAATTTAAATTTTATTTGTAGTTTCAATTCAACCCATTAAACTTTAGTGACTAAACAATAATTTTTCGTGAAATTAGTTAATTTTTTTTTAAGTGAAAAAAGTTGTTTCAATAAGTAAGCGTTTTAATTTAAAATATTTAGTACTAAAGCAGGTTGAAAAGCAATTAATGTCACGGTGTACAGTACGTTCATGCACTAACAACTATAGTACAAGTATACATTATTAGAGTTACTCTTATTAAGCGGAAATCCGCCGTCGTAAATTATTGATAGAAATAAATTTTTCAATAATCATCTAATGGAATATTAAACACCTTTTAATTTTTATAGATTTGAAATTTATCGTCAAACAAATTAAATTTCAAAAAGCTTTTTCAAATAAAAAATGTCATTATAACCTTTTTACATAAATAAAATTCCAGCTTTCATCCCGTTAGCCACAAAGCAATTAAAGCTCCCGTGTAAAGATACGCCCAATTAGCGCCGTTTTCATCCGAATATCTCGGTTTCTTCGGCTCACGTTTCCTGCGCAGCTCGTCCTTCAGACGACAGCGGCGTTGTACGCCCCGATAAGTGCTGCTATCTAAAACAGCGCAGCGACGACGAATATACAGCTCCGCAGCGGCATTCCGTGCGCACAATATAGAGCCGTGTCGGCTTATGCGCGATTGCGCGCATGCATTTCGTATATCGAACGCGTTCGGAGCTTGCGCGACGTCTTCTCCATAACGTCTGTGTGCTTTTCCAACCTCCAAAAGCTATGTGGATGATGCCAGTCGGGGACGACGATGTTTATGATCGGCTCGCCGACAGAGGAGAGTAGCTGCGAGCGAGACAGTTAAGCGGGGTAAACAATGATCAGCGGCCTGCAGATCGCCCTGAAAAATGCCATTGACGTGGTAGGTGCCGAGCCTGAGCATTTGCATAATCGAATCTCCTGGCGTTGTTGTGCTTTATTTTCGGGCTTTTGTTGCTTTGTTTTCGGTTTTTGATAGGCAGATTGGCGTCAGTGATTCTGTTTTTGTGATGTTTCGTTGCATCGTTTTGTTCTTGGTGTGGAGGAGTTTGTTTATGTGTTGGTTTTGTTACGGTCTGTTAGCTTCTGCTTCTACATAACGTGTATTTTTTATTTTTTTCTCAATAAATTTTTGTATGTTACCAAATTTTGCTTCTCAGCAATGTTTTATTTGTTTTTGTTCATCCCAACAACCTGTTTCATCCTTCTCCAATGCTTATCAAAACTAATTTGATCATTGCTATTATTTCATTGTTAGTTTTATTATTTTAGATTCAATTGTGAAATTATATAATTAAAAGTTTTTTATATAAACTTAAAAATAATTTATTACTATAAACTTTATAACCTTCAATTTGTTTTTATATTAATGTTACACTCAAAAAAATTATACTTTTAATTTCTAATCAAATTTGTAAAAGTATTAAAATTAGAAATATATAATAGAAAAAATGAATTAAAACAGCTTATCCATGTTTTCAAATGCCATTGCAGATAGCTCCTCCAGCGACACCATTACAAGACTTTACATATCACTGGAAGCAGCTTATGAACTTTTATGTGAACCATTTAAATGATTCAAAAGTACCTGTAGAAACTACTGGTATACCAAGGCATTTAGATCGTTTATTAGAACTTCTTCTTGAGGAGGAAAAAAATGGCGATGAACCTGGATTATGTTTGGAATATTTACTGCAGCACAGACTACTGGACCTACTGGCGACATTGGCCAGTGCTGAAACACCTCCTGGAATGAGACTTGTGTGCTTGTCGTTCTTAAGGAGATTATTAACAAGGTCTAAGCATCCACTGCTGCATCATGCAGCTGTTTATGGACCTGTGCAAAGGCTTATTGCTATGTGCAATGGAAATCTTGCCTCTCCAATCGAAAATGAAGAAATACAGTTTCTTTTGTGTCTTTGTTTTTTAGTTTGCAAGTACCCCCATGTGACAAATATTGTTAATGACTCTAGTAATGTAAGACAAGAAACTGGAATTTCACAATGTGATTTTGAAAAATCAGAAATTGAGCAAGTTACTTATGTCACAGAAAAGAAGAATGCTAATCCTTTGTTTAAGCCATTAAACACACAAGCTGTTACTTTGGTAAATCCTGATTTATTTAAAGCCAGGTAAGATTATTTATATAATTATATATTATATATGTTCTAGTTTATTTATAGTATAGAATTTAATACTTTAATATTCATGCTAAAACATAGCCGAAAACAATCATTCAAAAATGATTTAGTGGACAAATCAAATCCATCATCAGAAACATCGCAAGAAAACAAACCGTCCAAACACACTCGTAATACGTCCAGTAGATCAAACTCATCTACACAATCGAGTGGATCATCAAGAGATGCAGAAGTATCTCAGTCATCAAGTCCTTTCACACAAAAGCCAAATGTAAACATTCCAACTTCTGCATCTGAAATTGGTGATGATACACAAGAAACTGAGAATTTGTATAAAGTACCTGAGCAAGTTGAATCTGCTGTGTGCGATCCTGTAATAGCTGCACTCAATGATTTTAAAGATTTGAGGATAGATGAAGAATATGCATCACGCAATAGTGATGGCACATCCAGGAGTAGTAAACATGATATTACTCTTAGTAGTTCAGGAAGTCCTGAACATTCCAAATGTCTACTTTTAGATTCACTTAAGAGTTATGTAAACAGTGCAGTAAGTTTTATAATATTTTAATATAAATTTTTTATATTCTTAAATAAAAAGAATCTTTTTCAGGATAACACAATTAGAATAAGAGCGTGTGAAGGTATAATGGTTCTAGCTTCATTAGATGATCCCTTTTTTGCTGAAATTGTTGCCAAAAGTGATTTATCAACTGTGTTAGCAAAACGACTAGAGGTTCTTTTTAATTTAATTCCAGCTCATGTTGAGCCTACTGAAATTGATGAAATAGAAGTGACATGGGGCCTTGATTCTCCTCCTCTTATGGGAGAAAAACAATTTCCTGGCTGTCGAAAGGTAGCTGCTTTCTTCATGTGGCTGGATTATTGTGCACAACTGTCAAGGGAAGCTCACCCAGATGTTGCTGAGGTTCTAGCTCAAACAATCAGGATATCTTTCTTTGAAAAAGTATTGTCTTCTGCACTTTCAGCTCACCATGCTGTGTTAATTACAGCATTAATCACAAAATGTTTAAAAGACATTCCACCTTCTCCTTTAAGTATTGGTAAGATTCTATGTAAATTAATGATATATTTTTAAAAAATGAATGCTTTTAACGTTCCTTTAAATATTTTCAGAAATGGGTCGATGGTTAGTGGGACAGCAAAGGGACCCAGATGTACTTGACGTTTATTGTTGGCCAGTATTACATAGACTAATTGAAAACTGTTGTACAGAAAGCGAGGATCTGACTTTAGAAACTTTAAAATTATTTGAAGAAATGATCGAGAAGAGGGATGAACATATCCTGCACTGTCTAGTCTTAACGTACCTAAATACACGCGGATATTATGACAATAGCGCAGCGGATAGTGCTATTGCATCGTGGAGCGATGAAGAGGACGAAAGAGAACGAGAAAAAAAAGGATCTATGGACATGTCCCAAGGGACAGCTCACAGCAGGACATTGGCTCCCAGCAATATTCACAGAATATTGAATTGGTAAGAAAAATTTCAAGACTTTTCAAATAGAAATTGCACAATTTTGCAAATTACTCATACATCTGTATTTTAGTTTCTTGTCTTTAGTTCCGCGTCCGTTGCAAACAGAATCAGATAGTAATTGCGGAAGATATATGGGAAATTGGGAAAAACAATATTCAACAGTGGTAAAAAATTGTGCTCTTCTTGCTTGGCCTTTAGAAGCTGTGACTTTAGATGATGCTGCCAGTTCCGATTCTAGACCGGAAACTGACAATTCTTTAAGCAGATTTTATCCGGGACCTTTTTTATCGATGTTACTGGAAAAAGTCAGTAATATTCCAAAACAAAAATACTATATTAATTTACAACTGACGGTTATGATTACGAAACTGGCATTATTGCCGCATCCGTACCTTCATGAATTTTTGTTAAATCCTTTAATCCCGTTAACGCCTGGGAAGAAGAGTTTATTTATTTGTTTGCAAAGAGTTGTGAAACACCTTATGAATGAAGTTCCTAAGATACCAAACTACAAGCAAGCTCTGAAAGAAACCAGATTACAATTATTTAATTGTTGCCTTCAGGATATACCAGAAAAGGAGGTTCCTCAAAGGTAAGACAAAATGAAAAAAATAAAATACTGATTTCTTCACTATAAAAAAACTATTGAAATTGTACCTACTAATATTAATTATTTTTTTTTTAGATCACAAGAAGAAACTATTTTACTAGAAAGTATAATAATTACAGAAGAATTTTGCAAAGAATTAGCAGCAATTGCGTATGTTAAGTACCATCATTCGACGTAGCAAATATAATTAACGGAAATATATGTAAATTTAGCTGTATATACGATAATTTACATTTTATAGAAACATTCAGTCATTTAAAATGAATATAGCTTAAATATTCGCTTTTGTCTAAATACAATTATGTATAGATATTATTATATTATAAATCTTAACAAAAAAATTCTTATGAATGAAGCTGGTGTAGTGACAAATGCATATACATATATTTTCGATTGTGTGTATAATCAATTTTATCAACAATTTAGATGTGCAATTTGAATTATCAAAACGTATTTTCTTTTTAAACAAAGAATATATGTATATATAAGACAATAGGAATTTTCGTACAAAAAAATCATCTGTAAATTATGCAGCAATTTTCATGCACAATTGCTCTAGTTGTTAATAATAAATATTAAAAATAATTTATTTATACTTAATTAATCATCATTGTAAATCCAATTTCCTACAAGCATTTCGAAAACTTTTATTTCGTAATAATTATAAATTTTGTGCCTATAAAGATTTCGTTCAATTTTCTATGAAGTGCATTTTAATTATTTATAAAATGTTTTTTTTTATAAATTTAGAAATAATAAAAGTAAAAAATTATAGGATTTTTACTGACCTGGCGTCAAAAATCTGCTAACTTTTTAAAGCAAACAAACTTTTAATTGCAAAGGAACAAACCTTATGTTGATATCGTTCACCGCGAACCGCTATTTTATCGTGACAAGCATGAGTGCCGAGTACAAACATAAACATTAGCTTTTTCGAAACGCTTAATGTAAGTAAAATGATTTCCCCGGAAAAACTGGCTGAAGGAGTGGTCGAAGCCATTACTGAACGTCAAGTTTCTTACCCCAGCGTGATAAACATCAATCGCAAACACTTGGATATAAGGGGAGATCTATCGTTTCAGTTAGAACTTCGTTACTGGAGAGGTTATCTCAATTATACCGAAACAGACTGGTACAGAAGTTTAAAAAATATTTTGCATTACTATAAAGAAAGAGTACACAAAAATGAGTCGTTCGATAGTGACGATGAAATCTTGCACAGATTAAAAGAACATGTATGTATATTATTAAGTTATTTTTCTGTTTTAATTTTAAATTTGTTAAGTGTTACTGTTGAAACATTTTCATTTTGCTATTCATAACTATATTTATGATGATGAAATTTTGATTTTTTTACTTTAAAAATGTTATAGATAATGGAAATCCTGCATATAACTTCTCCTATTTTTATAATGGAAATATCAGAGGGTTACGTATTGATATATTATCAAAGAAGAGTAGCCTCGTGCATTGCTTTAAAAAATGCTATTACTCGAAATTCTCATTACGGAGAGCAACAAACTGGTGCCAAAAAAATTAAATTAGATGTAGAATTAGATGAAGAGTCGGATATGACTAATTTAAGATTATGTTTATCAAAAAAAATATCTCAGTGCCTATTAAAATGTCAAGGATATAATACTCAAGAAGATGACACTAATGATAATGATAACGATAATGATAATGATAATGATAATGTTAGCACATATATTTTTAGCATTAAATCACAAGGTGAAGCTAAAGATAATCTTAGTCGTTTGCAATGTGGACCTGTCTTAAATGCTCAAAAAAAAAAGGAAAAGTTTTTAAATCGAGATCAATACATGGAAAAAAAAATGGAAGTGATCAGAGAATTGAATATCCAAAAAGCTGGTCATTTTAATGATGATATTGAAGATAAAGATGCCATGGCGATTGCTTATGCTTCTGCTTCACATGAATTATTATCCATCAAACTAAACAGTCCAGTAATTATTGATATGTCTAATGAATTAGACAGAAGTATTAAAGGTATTTTTACAGTTTGTTTCTGAATTTTAAGTTTATTTTTTAAATTATTTAAATTTTTATTTTGCAGAAGCATCATTTGTTCTATACAATAATGTTAGGATAATTGCAATGTTAGAGAAGTATTCTGAAATGGTAACAGCAAATGAAATTGCTCCAGTTTCTCCAATTGAGGAATTAGAAGAGCTGTCAGAACTAGATGAGGTATAACACTTTTTAAAAATTACTTTAATATTAAGATTTATATAACTAATAAATTTTATTTATGATGATTTTTTAAGGAAGCTTGGGAACTTATTTACAACTACGTAATAAAGTACCCTGATATGCTAAAATCTACAATAGCAGAAAAACCAAAGTTTCACATGAATATACATTTATTCTGGTCGTTCTTATCTAGTCTTTGCCACGATTTTAGCAGATATTACCGACAGAATAAAATTTTAATTGTGAGTGCAATTAATTTAGTAAATTTGAAAGTATTTCTATTTCATTATAATTATTTAATTCTTTTTCAGAAACCTAATTGTGCAAATGATAAAATGTTGGCTGTATTAACAGAAAGAGTGCATTTGATTAGAGGCCTTCGAATTATTTTCCAAAATTCTTTTGCCTTATTAGACTTAGATGAAGTTACATGCATGTAAATACTAGATGTGCATTTTTAAGCTGGATCTTTTAATGTCATGTAAGATAAAAAATGTACATAACTTGTTACTATTAATATTTATATTTTTTGCAAAGATTAAAAAAATATATTTTTATAATTCATTCCTAAAATCGTTTTTATTATATTATTACTCTTCAAATAGCAATAAAACAAGAATAAAATTTGATTTTTTAATAACAATAAAGTAGATCAAAATATTTTATCTTTTTTCTATTTACTTGAAAGTTGAGTTAACGTGCTCCGCGCGCGTAGATTTTTTTCAAGTTTTGTGTTTGTATTGTTATTTAAATTATTAAATGCTCTGAAGTTTGGCTTTAAAGCTTCAATTCGATACAAATCGCTGTCTCCCTTTCATAGATGGAAAAATAGATGGAAATGAATGATGATACCTATATATATATATAGATTTATCTGTTTACTAAACATATTCAAGGTGTTAACGTGTCTATTTTTCGTTATTGGTTACAAAAAAGTTTATTAAACACATATAAAAGTACATTCCTAATAATATAATTTAAAGTAAATAAAAAGAATATAATTATAAAATTTGTCGCTAATATTTTGAGAAAAAAAAAAGTGAATAATGATTACTCCAAAGATTTTGGCTGAATTGGTTATGAAAGCCATTACTGGAGATACAGATTATACTTTAGAAATAATGAAAGTGTATGATAATCCTCAATCATACAATCATGCAATTCTGTCATTTTCATTGGAGCTTAAAGATTGGACGAAAATCGATCAATCAACGGAACTATATAAAAACTCTAAAAATATTTTGCAATGGTATTATAATAACACTACAAAAACTGACGGCGAGTGTAACCATGTTTGCAATGAAACAATTCTTCAGTCTTTGTCCATGCACGTAAGCATTAAATAGTATATTACGCCCCTAGGGAGAGAAAGAATCTCGCCTTCCCGAGGCGTGGTATACTATTTTTTTGCCTAGCGAGGCAAAAAATAATTTTTTCTTTTTATTTTACACTTAACTTTAAAAAGCTAACAAAACTTTAATGAAATTTTTTGTAGGTAACTGATTTGTACCGAAAAACGTACGTAAATGATGAAGTACCCTACGATTTGGTACAATTTAAAATCACGAACAATAAAGTGGAATTGGATTTAACGCCTCATGCTATAAAGCAACCTATTAAAATCGTTATTTTATACAACTCAAAATACGGTAAAAAAGCAAAGAAAGATAACGATCATAACAAAAGCTTGCATATAGAATTTATTCAACGACCGAATGATTTTGAGAAAGGCAAATTATCTTTTTGGAGGCTCGAGCGGATGACGATTGTTTTTCAAAAAGTATTGTCGTTTCTCGGTTATAGTATAACGAGCAAAGAAAGTCCAATTCATTACATTTTCATTGCTAATGAATGTCCGTATGCGACTAAATATGCTATTAAGTACAAAAAATGTTTGTACGAGCATGTATTTTATGAGAATAATACCTATTTTAACTCGAATATAGACTTGTTCAAGTATTATTTTCAAGTGAAATATGAAAATGTTATGAATTTATATAAGCAAAAGTATTCTGATATATTCATTAACAAAAATAATATTGATGATGAAATTAAGAATATTGTAGAAGCAACAATAACTTATGAGTTGCTTTCAGTTGAATGTTTTGAACCCATTATTTTAAATAGTAATATTATTGACACATCAGTTGAAGGTATTTTCATTAAATAAATTCAATCCAGCGTGCCTACGCGATAATGACTCATTATTTTATTAATTACAGTTGCATCATATATTTTGTTCGTAAACAGTAAAATAATTAAAATATTGGATCAATTTACCGAACAATTGCTACGAGACGAAATACCACCAATTCTTTCTCTCGATGAATTAAATGTTTACATAGATCAAAAATACGTGGGTATTTAAGAATTATTAATGAAAGTGTAACTGACGAGAGCTAATAATTAATGTTTAATACGTTTTTTAGAATGAAACAAGAGCGCTGGTCCACTACTTCATGATATTTCCGGATATTATCGAAAATTCTTGCGAACTCTCGATTTCTTCCGATAATTTTAAATTTCAGCCTTGTAATATTTGGAAGTTTGCATACAATTTATGTTTGGCGTGGGACAAATACAATCAAAGGAATCATTCGTTGGTAAGAAAATATTAACTGATAAACATATTTTTTTTACTCATTTGAATAATATTTGCAGAGGAGTGTTAAAAATAAAAAAATGGATTTGTCGACGCTGTCAATGCATATACATTTAGCAAGAGCAACGCGCATCATTTTAAGTACTGTACTTACTCTACTGGAAGTGAAAGAAATTGAAGTTACGTAATTATTCTACATTCATAGGATATTAGTCTAGTCTCTACTCTATAAAAATCAATAAGTGAAATTAACGTAGAATAAGTGTATATACATTATTATTCTACGTTAATTTCACTTATTGATTTTTACAGAGTAAGTTGTTATACTCTAAGATTTTATAAATCTTGTTATCTAGGCAAGATATTATTCCATAAGTTATGTTCATTATCTTTCAAGATGTTAATTCGAGGTATTCAAACAAATAAAGTATTTGATAAATATTCTTTTCGAAGCAATGTAGTATTTATTTTTTTTAAACTGAATTTTAAAATAGCTAATTGAAATCTATTTATTAAGTATCTATACATTAAGTAATATAATACAGATTATATTACTTAATATATTAGATAAAGTATATGCAAAATTTGTCTTCAATATATTTGATAAAACTTGTCCTTTTCCAAACTGTACCTCTGTATACGCAATCACAATTCGTACATTATTTCAATTAAACAAATTCTTCCAAATAAATATTTGCCAAGCTAAAAATACCAAATTCGAAAAAAACATGAAATTAAGGCGACCCCAAACAGTGAAACCGTCCGACAGCCGAAATTTCCAGCCCCTCCCATCGGTAAAAAGCTCACAGCCACGGGCGCGCGCGCGCGCAAATTCAAACGGCGCGTGGAAAAAACAGCTGACGGCGACTGGCTGCTCGGCCACCTGACCGGCATCCCCACCCCGCGGGCGACTGGTTTTCTCCGCGCCAGCTGCTCGTTTTGTTTTCCCCGCCGCGCGGAGGCATGAGATTCACGTGACAGCCGGGGCTCGCCGGGCCGCGCAACGCCTCGCCGGATTGGCGGCCGAGTCGCGCTCGTTCCCGGCCTCGTCCAATCGGCGGCCTCGTTACGCGGCCGGGAGCCGCGCGACGCCCGACACATCGATAACGCCGGGCGGCGAGCGGCCGTGTGTGGGTGCGCGCGGGCCGTCCGTGTGTTGTTGTCTTCCGTGCCCGGGTTCCTCTTCCTCCTTCTCCTCCTTCGCATTTTTTTTCGGAGGAGGAGGAGGAGGAAGAAGGTGGCTGAACCTGTCGAGGATGGCTGATTTGCTTCGCACCTTGGCTGAGTGGCTTTTTGGGCAGAGGAGGACTTTCCGGTGGTTGGGCTGGAGAATGATGGCTCGATCCTTTGTTTTCGAGGGTTGCGCGCGCGTGTTGGGTGGTCAGCTCGCGAGGGTTGATCCGACGGAATTTATTGGAGCTTCTGTTCGATTGTTATCGGTGCAGGTTTAAAAATTGCAAAAGCCAAAATAATAGGAAAATTTCTCCAGAATTAACTAGATCTTGGAGAGTTTTTCAAATTTTTCATTTGCAGGCAATTCCCTCTCATTTTCCGTTCCGTCTGTGGTTATTTCTTCAAGGAACACATAGCTGTAGGCGACTTTTAAAAAAGAACAAAAGGGGCCGCGAGCCGGAAAAATGCGGGGCCGAAATTTGAAGAAACGAAGAGCCTGGAACTTCACGAAGTTTCCTTTCTCCTCGCTTCGCTGGATTCGCGTCATTATGTCGTAATAAAGTCCCTCTCTCCTTCTTTTTTTTTCCTGCTCTCTTATAGGCTTTTCGAGGCAAGTAAAGGAGCTGGGTGCCTTTCCTCCTTCTTATCCACAGACGGTCTCGCTTTTTTTTCGTAAAAATGAAAGGTTCTTGCAAGCGTCAGCTGATTTTCGTAATAAAGCGCATTTTTTTTTCATCTTCCAGGAGAGTCTAATGCGGATTAGCGTTGCGTCATTGAATCAATTTTGTGAGAGTAATTTTTCGAATGAGCAAAAGTGAGATTTAATTCAATAATTTAACAAGTCAGAGAAATTTACGCTGCAATTTTGAGGATCATTTAGTTGTGTACAAATAATTAAATTTACAATACGAGGAACAGTTAATATTTCAACAAATAAACGAACGTTAAAAGGCTAAATCAGTATTCAAATATGCATAAGTGAAAGAAAATAAATATAATTTTAATGTCGCAAAAAATATAGTTCAAATGGTAAATAAAACAGTGGTAAATAGAAATAATATTTGGAATAGAACTAGAATGACTGATGGTGTGTTTTACGATTATAACAGGATAAAAAAAAAAGAAACGTTTGTTAAGCAATCATTTCTTGGAAATATATTTCTAGAACAATAATAATGTAAAAAAATATTACACATGCTGTGCCATACTTAAATCGATTCCAAGGTTCTTTGTTAACTTTTTATTCCAGAATAATAGCCGAATCATTCGAAAAAATTGGCCATTTTTTTTATAAATATTTTTTTAACATTCTGTGATTTACACGTTTTTGAATATCCTTCAAAGTGCGCTTTTTTCTGCGAAACGATAAAACTAAATTCGAGCACCTCAACTTTTTCCTCCCAATGTTTGAAGAACAATCGATAAAGAATCATTTGTTGGACGGGAATACGTAGCTGAAATAAAAATATTCTCCTGAATGATTCCGAGTACAAGCAGGAACATTTTTGAGAAACAATAATATTTTTGCTTCGGGTAATCATCGCTTCGAAAAACTAGTATCGCACTCGACAAAAGAAGGAACGAGATCGAAACGAAGTGTCGTGGCAAAAATGCAGGTGCGGCCTAAACAATAAGCAAGTAGAGTTTAAGTAAAAAAGGAAGTCAGACTGTGAGAGATTAAAAGCTGGGCGATGAAGTAGTTGTTTTTTTAGATTTTTGACTAAATATTTAATGTTGAACAGAGGCTACTGTTTCGGTAGAAATTAATTTTTAATAATTTACGTACTTCATAGATAAGGTACGTTGATAATAATTAAATGAATACTATTTTAGATAAACCTAATCTCAAGGAATCCTTACATGTTTGTAACTTGCAGACTTTTAATCAGAGTAAAAATTAATTTAAAATGAAAAATTAACTCTAAACTATTCTACAATTGACAACGATTGATTATCTATTGCGACGCCACTAGTCTAAACAACAAATCCTTTCGTCCGGCCGATAAATAAACTCGAAAGTCTCGAAGGAAGGTACAATCAATATAACGCAAAAGCATCGAAAAAAGTCCGGCGCGGCAACGAGTCTTTTTCACCTGAACAAAACCTCTAGGATCGATGGCTCTCCCGGCTACAAGCTCCGCGCGCGACGATCATCGCTCCGAAGTTCATATATAGCGCGGCTCGTTTGCGCCGACTCCTCTCTCTCTCTCTCTCTCTCTCTCTCTCTCTCTCTATTGTCAAGGTGGTTCGGCTCAGCGAGCCAGCGCGAGACAGTCGGGCGCTAGCTTGCGTGGCAACAGCGAAAATCCGCGAGCGCTAGTTACCACGCCGACGGAGAGCGAGAGAGAGAGAGAGAGAGAGAGAGAGAGGAATGACTCGAATGTCTTTCGCGAAAATTTTCGACGCCAGGTAACCGGCCGGGGTTACTGACCCACTTTGTTCCCGGCGAATGGTGGTGGTGGGGGGAGAGGAGCCGCGAGGCGCGGGAGAGGGGCAGTTTATTGTTTCGGAAATTCGGAGCGAGGGATGGGCCGATGCTCTCCTCGCTTTTTAATCTTGTCTTGAAAGGAAAAAAGCGCGGCGCGCGCTAATTATCGGCGTGGCTTTTCGGGAGGGAGGAGGATGGCCATTTAAAATTTAAAGGGACCGCGGCCCGAGTTTAATGAGATGCTGCGCTTAGAGACGCGGGGATTCAAAGGAATTTCGTTTTGCCGAGGGGCTGACGGAAATTTTTTTTGGCTGGCTGCAATTGTAGTATTACGTTGGAGGATTTCGGATTGGATTTTTGGGTGTTTTTCTTTTGCAAGAATAAAAATCGAAATTTAATCTGGATTTAATGGAGACGTTACCTTTTGCTATAACTGTAGATATCTCGAGGACGGCGAAGTCAACCAAGTCAATTTTTCACCGCGCTTTCCAATACTCGGATGCTTTCTTTCTACTTTATCATCGTAAAAAGTTTCAAAAATACCCACTTCCATCCGCACATTTCTCAAAAAAGATACCACTGTTCTCCTTGCCTACGCGTTTTGATCGATCAATTCAAGCAAAAGAATGTCTGCTCGCCAACTTTTCATTTTTACGCAACAGGTAAACATGTACGAAGTACGATCACCCTAAAGAGAGAGAAAAAAAAACAAAAACATTTTGAAGAAAAAAAGCCGCGAAAGCGAGAGTACACACGAGAGGAGCGTGCACAATTAAAAAGCAGTAAGACACGTGAATATAATTAGAGAAACAGGAGCGGCCCGTACACTCGCCGTCTCAATTACGGCAGATAAGCATCGACGTCTGCAGCGGCGGCGGGTAATGAGTGAAAAATTATATTGCGCCGATTCGAGAGAGAGAGAGAGAGAGAGAGAGAGCGCCGAGAGAGCCCTCCGTGAGAAAGCGAGTTCAAAACACATTCCTCGCCTTATATATCCACGTGCGTGCCGCACACCTTCTTCTCTTTCCCCCCTCTGTCGTGGGGTGCATTTAACTGACGGCCCATCTGGATCCAGGTGAACTCGGACGCCGGCCGTATACCGCTGCTTATATACGTGTGTATATCTCGCTCTCCTTCTTTCCGGGGCGACGAGCCAGAGAGCCAGGCTTTCTTGCGTCCGGGAAACTCGTGAAATTCATGCTGCTACTGCTGCTGCCGCTGCTGGCGATCTGTCAAAATAAAAAGGGGAGCTGTCCGAACGGCTCGAGTGGTTTCGGTACCTGCTGCGAATATTAATGAGAGATCCGCATGATTATTTCATAGCGAAACTGCTCCTTTGTGTTGGTAATCGTACAAATAATAATTTTCTGCTCGAGTCGATGCTTATTTTACTTTTGTTTTAAGATAGTCGCGTGAATTGAATTATTAGAGCGGAGTTGAAACTTTATTATGAGAAATGGAATTATTAAGCAGTGACATTAATAACTATTTTTACCTGCACTTCTTTAATTGATGGAAACAGATCCTTGCAATATAAATCTACGTACAATAAAGTCACATTTATTTTACATACTTATTTTGTTTCCTTTTTATACGGCTTGTTTAATTTTGTAGACTTATTTACACTTTTACTGTGTACCTCTAACCTCTTTGTTTACCTACTACGTGAAGCACAAGTTTTTCTCGAGCAAAGTCTCTTTCCCCAAAAAGCCAGAAAAAAAACGAATGAAATCAATAAATCAATCTCCCGAGCTTTCCCAGTGAGCCCTAGAACCTCGAAAAGCCGAAGGGGGGAAATGAACGAAAAAGTGCATTAATCTCCTAAAGGCAGCGATACATCAGCGCTAAACAGGCAAAATCGATATCCCGCGCCAATGCTCAAAAACGCATCGGCGAAAAAAAGAGCTCGCTCGGCTCGTGCATCTCGGCTCTCTCTCTCTCTCTCTCTCTCGACGCTATCCCGTTCCGCTCCCCGGTCGCGCTCCGCTGCTGCTGCTGCTGCTGCTGCTGGTGCTGCGTGGTGCTGTGCTCCCCACCCTCGGGACTTGCGCGTACACCTCGCGGCGGCGGCGGCGGCGGCGGCGCTCGGCTCGACGTCCTCGCCAGTAGAGCAGCAGCAGAGCGCAGAGCGGAGCTCCTCAGTCGCTCCTCGTCCCCCGTCGCGTGCGCGCGTGCGTCTTTTTTTTTCCGTCACGTGGTCGTAGTTGCTATACGTACACACACACACATCTCTCTGTACACCCGACTCGCACTCACACACAACCTCTTCACAGTCACACACACGTAGTCGCCGCATACACACGGGTAGCGCATCCGTAGGTGTAGACGCACGGCCGGTACGTATATATACCTCTCTGGCCAGCTTTCGGAGCTTGCGAGAGAGAGAGAGAGAGAAGCCGGCCGCCGCTACCACTGCCGCGAGTAGCCGAGAAGGAGGAAGCGCACGTGCTTGTTTAAAGGGCCACAGGGGTCTCCTCCTTGGCGGCTGCCGCTGTTGTTGTCGGCCGGCTGGCTGCTCGTCGTCGCGAGTGAGAAAGCGAGTCGACGGCGATCGCGCGAGCGTGCGCGCGCGCTCGCGAGCCTGTGTCGCCTCTCTTTTTTGTGCAACTCCTTTTTTATTCGCCGGTCGACGGCTCGCTTTCGCCTTTTAACCATAACCCGCTTGCAGGATATTTCGCACACGTCGCCTGGATATATAGATATATATACGTACACGCCGACTCGGAGGAGAGGGAAGAGACGTGAATTTCTTCGCAGTGAGACGTAGATAGAGAATTGTCAACATTTTATTATATATATATATATAATCAGTGATTAAGTGTGGTAGAGGTATATTCTCTATATAATTAGATAGAGTCAGTGTTTTTTTGGTGTTTTCGCGCTTCCGAGAACACGAGTAAGAGTGCAGTGCGCGAGAGAGGAACAGAGGCAGCAGCGGGAGCAGCAGCAGTTTGATATTCGCTGAGGAAGGAGGCGGTGGGAACAGCGGGGGAACACGCCAAACTGGGGAAATATGAGCATTGCTGCCCTTCTGCAGGCCGCTGAGTATATCGAACGAAGGGATAGAGGTGAGCTTTAACAGTTTTTTCTATCAAACTTAACCTGCAACGACGCCGACTTTGAATTCGCGCGGATTCCAAGTATTCCGCGAATATCACGTGGGGTAGCCGCGCGATCCGAGGCCGCAGCTTTCAAGACCTTTGCGGTGACATCGTCGAGTCTTCGGTTTTTCGAGTTTTTCAGCTGAATTCTTGGAAAGGGGAAATGTGCGGTTGAGTATGTAGTTTAGAGGAAAAATTGCAAGAATTTTCGCGGAACTTAACCTCTGCGCGAAATCAGAGATGGCTTTGATGCAATAATTCGTTGTGGCGAATTGGTAAGTAGTTTAGAGCTGCATCTTTCGGTCATGTGCTGCTAATTATAATAGAAAACCGGTGATACAGTTTGTTTCTCGACAACAGCGATTTTAGATACAGTTTCTTTGTTTACGTGGCGGACGAGATGCGCTTTGCAGGTCGATTAGCTGTCTTTTTCAACAGAAATTGATACTTCCCGTACTTTATTAAAGAAAATAATTTCATTTAATGACATTTTATTAAAAAATTTGAAACTATTTTGTGGAAAAATGTCACTCGATAAACTAAGTTTTGAATTCGTGACCGTTAAAAAATTTGTTCTCGTTCGTCAAACTCGATTCGCCGACCGTTATTTTTTTGTAAAAACATTCTCTTTTCGAATCTGGTAGAAAAAGCTTAACCGCATCAGAGCCTCCTTCGAGCTCCTCTTAACGCAATTACTCCCTCCTAATTCAATTCCCAATCGCGTCGAGCGGTAAAAATTGAACGAAAAATATTCCGGCCGCTACTACATATAAACTAAATAAACTCGGACTGGGTGAAAAGCCTCCGGCGCCGCGAGTGGCAATCATCAAAAATTTCGCTCCAACTCAATCAAAACGTCGGAATGAAAAAGAAATTGAAAAAAAAAGCGCGGCGGCGCGCGCGAGCGACATAACAACAGCGGCACTGACCTACACAGCGAAAAAAGGTCGTATAATCCAAGAGCCGATGAAACAATGCGTCGCTGCCGCCGCCGTCGTCGATGTAAAAAATTACGCGAGGAAAAGTGTTTTTGATCCCCCCACCCCCGGCGCGAGAGAACGAAAACAGAGAAATTGTCTTGCTGGCGCGCGTGATGTAAAAGACGAGACTGAGGTATTAAAGTTTGATGGGTAAATATCGGTTATTTTTTATTTTGCTTTGATTTTAAAGTTTTCGCGGTGTTTAATCAACTTCGACGAGCGTTAATTACGGAGAATTTTGTATTTACGAAAATTTAATACACATTTTTTTTGAATTTAGAACGTTTTAGAATGTTTCGATTTCTTTTTGAAAAAAAGTACTAAACGACTTTCTACAAAAACTTGTTAAATCTAAATCTTAAATTCGACCAAAAACTAGGTCCTTGACGGCAAAGAACAACAGTAAAGAACCAGCTCCTTTCTCTTTCGCCGGCAATTATCCTTTTTCATCCTTTTTCCGTCTTAATTGTCTCTCCTCCTTTCGTCTTTGTCTTTTTGTCACCCGCTATTCTCATACACACGTTTAGATTTATCACTTCTTGCCGCACAGCGCGTTTTTTCCTTCTCTCTCTCTCTCTCTCTCTCTCTCTCTCTCTCGCTCTCTTGCGTACGTGGAAGGAGAAGCGAGTTTTCGTTGTCTTTAATTTATTTCCGTTGTTCGCAATGCTTGGAATTTCGGGTGTCTTGCACTCGCGGTTTATGTTTTCGCGCGTACGAGAGAGAGAGAGAGAGAGAGAGAGAGAGAGAGAGAGAGAGAGAGGGGGAGAAGACGGAGTTTATTAGCATTCTTGCGTCGAGCTTTTTCGTAATGGATCGCGAGGTCTCCTTTTTTTATGCGTTCCAAGGCATTCGCCTTGGGATCTAAATAAAATCTCGGGATTTAACAATTTCTCCCCTTTTTTGTTTACCGCAATTACGAGGAGACAAATTGGGCTGCGCCGATTTTAAATGTTGGCACTTTTTTGCATTGAAATTACCGTATTTTTAACATGAATTGAGCTAAATTTAAGTTTTTTTTTTGTTTACGAATTTTTGACTTTAATTTTCGGAGAGTAAATTTTTGTGTACAATTATTTAAAAATTTTATTTTTTCGTTTTACGACTAGGGGTTGTAAAAAATTTACTGTACACAGTTATTTGAGAAAAAAGAGACAGTGAATGGAATATGAATATAATGAGTCCCTCTACATGATAAGAATTCATAATGCGGCTGGCAGACGATCATAAAACGGTGCGAAAAAATAAGTTTAAGTAGTTGATTTTATATGAGCACTTTTATTGCAAAAGACTTATTTATTGGGTTATAAAATACTGAAAAATTTAAGAGTAGATTTTCTCGCATTATTCTCAGATATTTCCACAGTATTTTTTACAATTATCTGCATTCGAAGGTCAAAAAAGTCGTCGCCAAAATATTTTAGAACATACAAGAAAAAAAAAATGATTCACCCAAGCCCTAAACGTACTGCCATTCTAAACTCCTCTTTGTATACCTAATCCCGGTCAGCTTTCATCACGTGGCATTTAATCCCAGCACGCAAACTTTTCTTGCTCCGAAATCAAAACTCGTGTTTTGCCGGAGCTCTCAGCTGCTGTTGCCGCTACTGCGTGCGAGAAAGTGCGCGCGTCCACGGAACGCGATGATCTCATTTTATCACTCCACTTGCCGCGCGCGCAATTCTCTCTCTTTCTCTCTCTCTCTCTCCCGTACGTGTTTACACACAAGTTGCCGCCGTTTTCCCCTCGTGCCTGCAGACGCGGTACGTCTAATGCTGCAACGGACTTGGCAGGACCATTGATTTTTGGGGGCCGGGAAATGATACTGGCCAGCTGGAGTTTCAAGCCTCTGCGCTTCGGTATTGATTTTTTTGTACTTCGAAATTTTTGGGGTCGGCTGAAGTTTCGGCCGAAGTGCAATGAATTTTCGGTCGGGTATTGTGAGGCGTTGGGGGAGAAATTTCTGGCGGGAAATTTATTCCGAAAAGTATACCGCTATTGAATACCGCTTTACGACGAATGTTGAAATTAATCTTGAAATTAACAGTCTTTTGATTTTTTGATTGTCTTATGTCCATTTCAAATAATTAAATTGTTCTAAATTTTTTGTTTATTTGCATCGTTATTTTCAAAAAACAAAAATACATATACAACCAAGTTTTACCTTATTTTAATATGCAGTAATTGTTTCTTCCACATAAATCATTACTAGGTTTATAATTAGGAAATGCAGGTACGCAAACTTTATTGTTTACTTCCAGGTGACCTCGAAAGGTCATTTGGATAAAAATCCAGATATTTGTTGAATAATTCTACAGATTTGATTTATTATTAAACTGATTTATTAAGCACATTATAGATTTATTCTTCGTTCTTTTGAATAAAACAAATCAAATAGATCTGAATTTCTCAAAAAAAATTTGTTCAGAATCGCATTGCCCAATCAAGAATAAAACAAAAACCTCAAAACGTTAAATGCCCGCAAAAACAGCTCCTAATGTCTTACGCAATCACGGCTCTTTAAAAATATCATTTCCAAGCAGAAAAATTAGTATTACCGAAGCAATAATTCTTCCTGCGCTCTGCATGTCTGCGTGCAGCGGCAGCAGCGTCGACGCTGCCAGTGCAGTAGCGCAACTGTTCGGCTTTCCGTTACGTAAATAAAAGTTTGAGGAAACCATACATCATTCGCTTGGAGTTTGATGCAAGGAGGAAAAAAGGAGAGGAGGAGATGCTCTCTCTCTCTCTCTCTCTCTTTAAAAACTGCATTTCGGAGGCACTTCCTTAAAGTGGACGGACTATAAATGTTATTTATTAATTGTGTTGTCCCATATGCAGTAATAAGGTTTAAGGTGTGAATGTATTTAAGGGATGGATCTGTTTGTACATACATAGTTATATATGTATGTGCGTGTGTGTGATTAATTTTAATTCTTGGCTGATAGGTATATTCTAGTAAATTCATTACATTTGATAATTTTATTTTATTTTGTGAGCATTTATGTGATATCACTAATTTTAAAAACTCGACTTACTGTGACGTTAAAGTATTATTACTATCAGGATGGCTGTGTAATATTTTTATATTTACATTTATTTTTTCGTAATTTATAGTACTATTAAAATGTCTGCGATATCAGACTGCGAAATTTTTATGTATATTTTCTAAAAAATAGTATGCTTATTCTCATTGTATTACGCTACCTTTTTTGTACTCAAATTACAAATAAACGAACATCTATCTATTTATCTATCTCTCTTCGTGGATCGTCGATTTCGATTCGAGATGAAATAATGTCCAAATAAGGCGTATTTACACGCGACGAGTTTGGGAAGCAAAAAATCAATGAGGTCGTGAAGTTTTCCGAAAAATTACCGGCTATTTTGGCTGGAAGTTACTTTTGAAATTGCCTGTTATTAGGACGGAGCTTGTTTTTTAGCGACACAAATTACAAAGTAGGCACGCGAAGACGATCTTTTTTCTCGGATTGTTGAACTTTTTGAAAGATTTCTGCTTTTCGAGCGATTTTGACTGTAATTAGATTTGTATTTGGGCCTTAAGTAACTCAGAGCTTCTTTGTACATAATCTTATTGGGAATGAATCTGATTTTGTTTTTGCTCCAAAGGGGAATTACGTATCTTCTTTTTTGCTGCTCGTTTCTCATCAGAGAAAATGAACGTTCACATAAATTTGCGAGTACTACTTTGGAATACGTATAGAAGCCCACTTACCTGCTTCCGTATTATACAGCGACTTTCCAGAAAATAAAATGCATTAAGCCCCGTCGTAATTGTTAAAAGTAATTATGAAGGTCCGTAACTAAGCCAAGTATTCTCGTGAGGTCGAAAGGATCTAGTCTGAGCAGGTGTATGCTTAAGATAACTTTTTATAGAAAGCAAGAAAAATTAGTGCAGTGCAATTAACAGCAAAAAAGTAAGCTTCTAATCAATTCAACTTCTAAAAGCAGTGTTTACATCATTCACAATCGTGTATTTCAATCTTAATCTACACCGAGTCCCGACATTCAACTACTCCTTCGATAATTACGCCTGCAGCACAGCTACATTTCCCAACCTCAGCCTCGAAAACCACGCCTTACGAAACTCCTCGCGTCGTCAACCTCCGTCGATCAGACTCGGGGGAAAGAGAAAAAAAGCCTCCCGCCCAGAATAAACACCGCAGCGGCAGCAGCGAAATCCCGTCGAACTCGTTGACTCTCCGCGGCGAAAAAAAAAGGGACATAGAAAGAGAAGCCGATAAAAAGCAATCGCGCACGAGGTATATATTCCGCCTATTTTTATTTCCACGCTGCACCGCTCGGTGGAATCGAGGCGGCTCTCTCGAGATTTTCAAGGTCGACGCACTCCGCCGTGGCGCGCGATTACGGTCAGAGGAGCGGGAGGGGGAGGAACGCAGCCCGTTGTTGTTTTGAGTGCCTCGCGCCGCTGCTTCTTCTTCTTCTTCTTCTTCTTCTTCTTCTTCTTCTCCGACGAAGCTGTCGGAGCTTCTTCTTTGGTTGCGCTCGCCTCGCTCTTCTTGTTTCGTTGACCGGTTTGGCGCGCTCTCTGTGTCTCGCCCCCCCCCTCCCCCCACCTTCACCCTCCCACTCTTGATTCGTCGTTTTGCGAGAGAAGCCTTTCCGCCTCGGAGGGTAAGTGACCCTATAGTGGGGCCCCTCGCTATTTCGGCTTGTTGTTGTCGAAATTTCACTTCGGACGGGTATTTTCGGATGATTATGGAAATTAAACGCCCCGCGCAGTGCCTTTAAAAATGTTAATGCCGCCTCGCGTCTTCGGAAGGCTTAGCGAGTTTTGCAAAATGTGTTGGAACTGACGTTTATTTTCAAAGTCTCGGTATATATCTTGATGCAGTTCTTACGTTAGTATTTACGAGAACGGAGAGTCTGGTAGTTTTGAGGTTTAATTTATCGAGTTGGACATTAATTTGCCGAGAAACATTTATTTGTATGTCAAGAGGGCTTAATTTTAGCCTGAAATACTTCATTCATTGAGGAAAAGATGTAGTTTTCTTATATAAAATCGTGACTTTTAAATAGAACGGGCAGCTTTGAAAATACGGAATCGAGTACCTGTCCACACTTCCTTAAATGTCTGAATAAACCGGGGCCGCGAGCCAATAAAAGTACTGCTCGACATTCTCATAATTAATTCGCAAAAGGCGGCGCGATAAAATCGTCAAAAAAAACACCGCTCTCGGCCCGAAAAGCGCATTCGGTCAATTGGAAACCGGACGATCTAAATATAGCCCGCGTCTATCATTATAAACAATCCTCGCGCCTACGCCGACCACTTGAGCCGGCGGCCGCCGAGCGGCGGCAAAACACATAAATATCCGAGATCGGCGCTCGCCATAAACAAACCTTAAATAAAATCCCGCAGTGTTACTGTACCTCGCAGCAGAAGGAAACCGGTCTCCGCTGGCTGACTTGACCCGCGTCCCGTTCGCCGAGGCTCGAAAATTTTGCGAATAAAGAACTTTCTGTCGTCTGTTACCTCCTTCTCTCTCTCTCTCTCTCTCGGTTCGTTCGCTCGCCGCGCAAAATTCGAATTAATAAGACGAGCGTAAGGCCCGCTCGCCAAGGTTATTGCAATATACAGCGCCGCTCTCTCGCCCGGAGCTTATTTTGCAATCGCGAAGTACGCGCCGGTTATCGCACGTATAATCGCTCTAAGTGCATTTAGGATAAGTGACCGTAATACAGATACGCTCGCGGAGTCGCTGTAGTTTTCCAGTGTCGCTTTTAGATGATACTGTCGGCGATGGCTTTTTTTATTGAAATAAATTCGATGTTAATTTAATTGAAAGTACCTCGCGCGAAGAATTGCTCGATTTTTTTTTTGTTTGCTTGGGGAAAAAAAAATATTTACTTTTTCTGCAGACAAGTCTTATCTGTTAGTTCTTGTTTTATTAAATTTTAATAGAAAATGGAATATTATTAAAAAGGGAAAACTATAAAAAAAATGGATGTTACTATATTTGGATATTCTCACTGTTGCTTCAGTTTCAAAACCACAATCGAGTTATCGAATAAATCTTTTCTTGTCAATTAATCGCTAAAGCTCTTATTGAAAAATGTACTAATTGCGTTCTATTTATAAGTTTTATCTCCAATCGACTCTCGACAGTCAGATTGTAATTTATACGTGTGTATATGCGAAAGCGTCCATTCTAGTTATGATTTGCATAATCACGAGGGTCGACTCGCCGCTGCCTCTTTTTTTTTCCTTTCCAGTGACTAATCCGTAGGAAGAAGACGTCAGCTTCCAGACATTTAAATGCGTATTTTCTTTTTTCAAAGCCCGCAAAACTTTCGCAAACCTTTATTATTCGCGAGAGGTGTTTGCCATCGACTTTTTACGTAACGGCGCTCTCGACTCTCTCGTGTCGTAATCGATTATGTTAACTTTAGACAAATAATGGATTATTTTCCCTTGGCGGCTCGCGCGGCGACGCGCAAAGCTGCATTAGTCGATAAGTTGCCGGTCGGGGGCAAAGTCGCCGCCGCCTAATGCACTCGATGCAATTAATGCGATCGCGATCTCCTTTGTGATATGTTAATTTGGACACGCGAATGGAAAGTTATGTGGAAATCGCATTCTCGGATCATGCGAAAGCACTATTATGCCGAGGGAAGTGTAAAATAAGCCAAGTGACTTTCATAATGAGAGTTTTTTTAAAATATTTTTCGTATGAATCATAGTTCACTGATGGAAATTGAATTGATTTGTAAAGCAATGACAAAATGGTCTAGTTTTTTTTTTTAACGCCGAAGAAACTTTTTTGCGTTTTCAATTTTTTTTTTTTAAATAAAAAATATTTGTTTCCTCTAGTGGTCATTTGATGTAATTGCATCTTCTGCCGGGGAAATAACCAAGTAAATACTATCCTCTTCGATAATTGACGGAAAAGATCCGGAATTCAATTTTTCGCGGGAAAATAATTACTCCGGACTGCTCTATTATCGGGAATCACAGAGCGCCACAGAGGGAGAAGCCTTCGGCGCCGAATTTAAAAGTCAGGAATTCCTCATCGCCGCTTTACATGCACAAGCGCCCTCGAGCCTTTCGCGAGAGAGGGGCTGGAAGGAGAGAAAAAGAAGCGAGAGTCGATTCAACCACTTTTCGACACGCTCTTCGCACTTCTTTCGCCCCATTGTATTATACTATTCTTATTAATATTTTTGACTCTCCCGGCTCCGCGATCGGTTCCGCGGCGAAAACGTGCCTGCGAGCACGTTCTTCTCTCTCCTCGCTTTTGTTGTCGCCGGAGAGAGAGAGAGAAAGAGAGAAACGAAAGGGTATTCCTCCCCGTCGAGGACCGGCGAATTTTCGACGCCTCACTCGCGTGGGCGTCGCTCCTCCTGCCTCGGTTTTTTTTCTCTCTCTCGCTTTATCCGAGCCCTTTTGTGCATCGGCTCCTCTCTCGTCAGACCTCCCGACTTTTTAGGCCGCTTTTTTTTTCGCTCGACTGCTCGGTTGATTTGAAAGCCTTCGTATTTTCGTGCTCTCGCGTAAAGTGTACCGTAAATTTTTATTACCCGAACTGCTGGACGAAATAACGAGCCGTCTTTCTTTTGCTGTTGCAGAAGCCGAACATGGATATGCTTCAACAATGCCGATACCGGACGACATACGGACGGTCACCAAGAGGCCAAAGACGAAAAAATCCCAAGGAAGCAGGTGAGTCAGAGTTTTATTGAGGGTTATAAAAGTTTAATCGCGGCTAATGCTCCTTATAGATTTGCTTAGTTTATGAAGGCATAAACATCGTTATCGGGATGTAATAATAGGCATGAAATTAGAAGTGCCTTATCGTCTGCAAAATAGTTCAATTGAACTTTACATTGATTAACTTTTTAATGTCCTGATAAGTCTATTTTTACAGTGCACATTGATTATCATTTTTCTCCGTAAATTGCTAAATTCTCTTAATTTGACAGTAAATGTTAGTTTTTATAAGTCTAGCCTAAAGAGACAACTTCTGTTTGACATTTATCAATCCAATGCTTTTATTAGTAATCAATTTGATTTATTATCAATTTAGCTCCAGTTACAAAAAAATGTAAACAAAAATTCCTTTGCCAGACTGATTTATTTTTACTCAGTAACGATAAGATACAATTGATATAAAAAATGTCTAAATTGTAAATGGAAATTTTGAAAATCCTAAGTACGCTAATTTCGTACTTGAAAATGCGTCAGCTTCTAAAAGCGGCGCAGACCGAAATCCAGCACCGAACAATACAGATTCGTACGTACTCGCGAGTGTGGAAAATAAAGAATAGGATTCGCACGTTTCGCCAGCAGCAGCTCCGCTGTACCTTGACGGCGGTGCGAAATATAAAATTACACGGGCGCGCGATGCTTTTAATTCGATCGCGTAATTTACATCGACGTCGCCGCGCTTTGAATTTCAAATGGTAGCGGGACGAGCTACTCGTTAGATTCCTTAATTCTATTTTCCTTTCCAATGCGATCGTCGTCTCCCGTGCGCGATCTTTCCGATGCAATTATCCGCGCGGAGAGGCAGGACGCGGTGCAAAAAAGGAGCCGCGTAATGAGTTACGATTAACGAGGAGCGAACGATTAGGAGCAATAATAACGCAATAAATTTCGTTGGAGGCTTGGATTTATCGCTCTTATCGGCCGAGAGTTAATCAATTTTCATTGAATCGTACCTGTTGTAGAAAGTGGACGGTTCGTAATTGCTTGTCAGCGTTTGTAAAGGCCTGAAGTACCGTCTTTGAATGGCGCACAGATACTATAACTGATAACGCAAGTGCATCTTACACATATCTATTTGAAAAGTGTATTTAAAGAACGAGATAAGGTTTATAAATCTTGGATCTATGAATATATTGCAAGTGAAACCAATGTTATTCGTATATTGTCGTAAGAATATTAAGCTTTTCATAGGATTATCTGTTAAAATGTTCATTTCATCGAGAAATAAAATGTAGGAAAATTACTAAGACTTTAAAGATAATAATGAATTTAAAAAGTTTTGGTTTGATACGCAATTAAACGTATTTATCGTTTATATTCGCTTAAAAATCTAAAAAACGAAAAAACTTCTAGTTTTCACTTCGCATCGACTTCCTATTTCATCAGCAGAATCCTCAACGACGTTCTGTAACAGTCCGCGCAGATTGCAGCAGCGGACGTTTCCGAGCTCGCGCGTCGACAATGCGCTTTCTTAGAGCTCGAATTAATGAAATTCGATGCGTGGACGCTGCTGCAACGCGAAAGAAAAGGAAGGACCGCGCACGGCTGTTAACGCTGCGCCGCGTTAATTTATGGTTCTCTCGCGAGGGCGTATTTTTTTTTTTGCTTTTGCGCGCGGAAATTTCGAGCGAGTCTGCGCGCTCACGTCGTGAAGAAATTGTGCGCGCGCGCATCATCATCATCATCATCAGAAGGAGCAGGGCCATACCGCACATGCAGCCAGTCACGTGAGCGAGACGTACGTGAGATAGACGCGGTAATTGATTTTAAAAAAATGCCAGTTGCTCCGCGCTTTGTTTGCTTTTGATGGGTACTCGGTAGAGCGGATGAAAACGAGTTTTTATTTCGAATTAATTTTTGTGATCGCCGTTGAGTACGGACTTGATTATTATTCTTTATTAGGACGTTTACATTCTAATAATATAGATTATTTTATTGTAATTAAAAATATTGATATTGTAAAATATTTATAAAAATATAATACTTAGATTTGCTAAAATTACGCTTATATTGATAAGAATTGAAAATTTTCTTGGCAAACATATGTACATGGGAAATAATAAAATAATTACTTTTATCGGGGAAAAAAAAGAAACAGAAATTAAATTGCTTTTTCGTGAAGAATTTCAAGTAATTTAAATTTAAAATGCAAAAATAATTTAATTTGAATGATTTTCAAAAAAAATTTCTTTTATTTGGCAGCAGCGGTAAAATGGAATTCTAATTTTTTAAAAACAAATTCTCTTCAATTTTATTCTTCCAATTACCCAGGACGAGTAATGCAGAGCGACAGCTGCCAGTAACGTAGCCAGTAAAATTATCATTTCAATCTAGACCGCGCCGAAAATGGTACGAAAAAAAGCATTAAATTATCAGTTCTGCAAGCTCATAAATTTCGTTTACTTCTAAGCTCTGTCTGTTTGTACGTCTCTATCTCTCTCTCTCTCTCTCGCGCGCGCGCAGTTGAAGCGTAAACACAGAGGCATAAGGAAACATAGAGCAAGAGAGAGATAGATAGAGATAGAAAGCGAAGATCGTAATCCGTGCAACGAGGATAGAACGTTCCCCCTCGCCAGCATTTCTGTATCCAATTTCTCTTTGTCGTCGGTTGACCGACGAGCGATTACTGTCACACGTTGACAGTCGCGCGCGCGCGCGCGCAGCTGGCCCTGACAATGTGAGAGCATTGCACTGCATTGCGTCGACGGCGTCTACGACGGCCAATTATTATCGATTCCGCTTTGGGAATCTCTCTCGGCCTCGCTCTGCGGGGAATGCAGCCGAAGGATTCTTTCGAGCGAAAATTACGTGTTGCAGAAGTGGATGTTTCGGGGAATGTAATGAGGGGATTGGATTTGAGGAAGGCTTCGTTTGCCGAGGAATAGAATGCTCTCACTTTAAAACTAGAATTTCCTTTAAACGATTGCTGGAAATATTTTATTAAATATTTTATTTAAGAAAAGGTGCTTTAAAATATATTCGTTCTTTACCTCTTTGTTAAATTTCAGTTTTAAGATTTTATTTCACGATGAATTAATTATACTTTATAACAATCGTATTGCATTGGTTATTTGTTGTTAAAGAAATTAAATAGAATAAGTTATGGAAAAGATTTTCTAATAAAATGATGATAAGAATAATTAATTTACGTCAAGCGTTATTACTCAAGATCGCTTTTATCATCAGTGCGAGTAATTATTTTTGTGTGAAAACTAATAACGGCTTTTTATACGAAGCTTAATTTATGAATTGTTAAATATTTATGATTAATATTAAATAATTCAATGAGGTTTATTGTTTTTTAGTATACCGGATACTGTGAGATCCTACAACGCATTATTATTACAAATAACGTGAGATTTACGAGTAATTAATGTATCCACATCATACTTATGCCTATTAAGGATATATGAAAGTGCTACTTTGCCAAGCAAATCAAATTGCATTCAGAATATTTTATACTTGAACACGGTACTCTTTAATTTTTTCGCCTTCTATGTTTTTATCATCTTAAGCGTTTAAGATTTTTATGCTCAGGAGATTATTATTAAAATTTGGGCTTAAGATTTTTTATGATTCGAAATTAATAAAAATGCACGATTCAATCATTCTAAATTATTTTTTTTTTATTTACAGGACGACGCATAACGAGCTCGAGAAAAACAGGTGAGTTTCAAAAAATCATATTATAGTATTTGTTTAAAAAATAAACTATGCTGACAATTACATCACCATCGAAATAAGAGTACTATATCACCAAAGATCGCACTAAAAATGTACAATTAATTTCCATTACATACTAAACATAATCAAGATTTGGAAAAAATGAAAGTAAATTTATAAAATATGATTGAACAATAATACATTTCGGTGAATTTTTCATCAGACGAAGTTTTTTCTCAAAAAATTTGAACATCTAATCTTAAACTTTTCTTATACTTTTCTTCCTTTTACGAAAGATTGTGAGAGAGAGAGAAGGCGAAGAAAAGTACAAGTGGCATAAGGATAATCGTGTCGGTCATTAGCATTGAGACTATCTCTCTCTTGCACTCGCGGTCGTTCTTATCGATCCCCGGGGCTATTTGCGTAGACACAAACTACTACTGCCTCTTTCCGCTGCCGGTCTTACGCGATACTTGCGAGCGGCACTCGTACGGCTTTAGGAAAGGAGAGAGAAGGGAAAAGAGAAAGAAAAAAAGAAAGCTTCCTTCTCCTCGTACTTGCGGATGCACAACTAAGGCGACGCCTATATAAACGCCGATTTCGTAATGTATTTCCGAGTTGGCGATGATAATGTTTTTTTTAAATTTGGAGTTTTAATATTTTTACTGTTAACTGTATTCTTAACTCAAATTTGAAAAAGCTAATATCGAGATTTTGCAATAAGCTTTAAATAAATCTATAAGAACAATAATTGTTCTTTCGCAATTCTCAAAAAAAATTATTGTTCACGTTCATAGTTAAAGTACTTACATTTTTGCAACTTCTAAATTATCCATCATGTTTCTTTTCCCATTCATCTAGTAAACAGGCATGACTAGAAATCAAGAATCCCATTCAAATAAGTACGTCAATATTTCTCTTTTGAAGTGAAACTTTCACCGTTTCGGCATCTATGGAATATGAATCACATCCAGATGTAATTTAACAAAAAAAGAAAAAGCGAGAGTGAAAGAAAGTACAAACAGAAATTTCCATCCCTTTTCAAACATACATGTGCGAACTCCCGAGTTTTCTTTTCCATTGGTTCAGATTCTGTTATACCTTCTCCTTTTTTTTGCATCAACGGCCGCCGCCTCCGCACTTTTCCGTGACTTCCTTTTTCCAGAATTCTAACTGACTGACTTTATTATAAATTAAAGAGTCGAGCGAAGAAAAGAGAGGAGGAGAGAAAGGGAGAAGTTCCTTTATTACTTCTTCGAGAGTTCGAGTGTCTCGCGTTACTTTTTCCGTTTCTTTTACTCTCCGCGTTTTGCGAAACTTTTAATTGGCTCGGAAACGGCAAAAATGCTGTAAATTAAGACCTTTATTGTTCGGCTCCGCTTAAACGAATCCTTTGGCGACTCGCGGCGTGGTTTTAAGAGTTTGTCTATGCATCGGCATTTATTGTCGGATGACTGTGGGATTGATATTCCTTAAAATTTTCTCAACTTTATTCAAAAGCCTCAATTGTTATATTTTTGAATAATTGCAAATTTTTTATTACTATCTACTACAGTTTAGATTTTTAATAAATCTCTAAAGGTTAATTTCACAAATATTTGATATTGTTTTAACCCGAGTGTAATATTTGTATTTATTATTGCAATAAATACATTTACAATACAATACAAGTCAGAACGAAATCAGGAAATTCGAAGAAAATGCACCTAAGGCACACAATGGGGGTTAGCTACAACGGTGAACCGGCTACCGTTTCAAGGGCAGCAAGCTTTCGGCGACATAGATGCCCTGTGCGCAACCTCAATTCGAAAACGTGACTTATAACTTGCCATTTATAAATTCTTTAAATTATGTCGATATATTGTATTCTTAAAAGGTAGAATAATCTCAGAATAGAATTTTAAACTTACTTGTATGAACGGTTTGAATTATGTCTAGTCATCAGTAGAAGCGAAAAATGCAACAACCTTTAAAAAGATTTTATGAGTAAATTAATGTGTCAAAGAGTCAGTCGTAAGATAGCAAGCATTCCATCATCGAATCCCCCCACGCCTCTACACCAAAACGAAATTCAGTCGATGGATCGATCGAGTAAACCGCACCAGCTTTTTCTCTCCCTCCCGCCTCTCAAACCGCTTTCCTACCCTCCATCTATCTGCATCTCTCGCGTCGCGCTTCCTCGGCTTTTCTAATTGCGATCGATGCCCTACCCATCGAGACACGACGCGGCCCTCGAATTTCTCTCCACGAGAAGTGCCTCTGCGCTGCTGCTTCTTGTTCTCTCTTCCTCCTCCTCAACGACGTTTCGGATGCTCGAAGGTGCGTGTATACCTGACAGATGTCTGTTGTTGGATTAAAGGAGTGTCCAAATGCCTCGTGACAATTCTTGATTTATCGGCGAATCGATTTATAATGTAATTCGTGATTGGAATAGTTGTTTAATAGCTTAAAATGTAAGTAGAATTATGTTAATTATCCCTTTTAGTATAAAACAAACTAAAATTGTTGAATTGAATAAGTGTTTTTGTAGGTATTTTAAAACTTAATTTTTTCTTGCCTGGCTAAATTAGTATTTCTGTCAAAATTCTTTTTTAAATGCTTAAAAGAAATATTTTTGAAATACTAGAAGCAAGCGAGTTTTTAATTGAATCGCTGAAACTGTTTTCAATAAAATGTAAACTTCGACGTGTGTTTAGAATTTTTACAAAATTTTCAAAGTTTATTTTGAAACATGATTCTACTTTTAAAAATGATGATTTAATTTAGTAAAGAGAACAATTACAAAATAAAAAAATTATTACAAAAGTTAATTTTATCATTCACTAAATCATTCATCTTAAAATAAGAATTTAACATTTCGTTTGCGTGTGTGAACATTTAAAAATTCAAGTACAATCAGAAAGCGAGGTAAATGTAGAAAAAAGTAAAATCTGCATTAATGATCATAGTGGCATTACAATTTTTTACATAGTTCCTTTCTCTCTATCGTACGTTTCGAAATTTATATAGTGAGACTCAAGATAGGGGCAGAGAATCACATGTTTTTGGTAAACGTGTACGCACGCAGGTGTTTTTGTTTTTTAGAGGTGCATTATGTAGAGGCAGTGGCCATTTAAGGCTTATAACTCTCGGAGAAGCCAGGAAATTACCTCGTTAAAAATTACGCTGTCATAAACGATGGAGCTGCTCTCTCACTGATGCGCTGCCCGTAGTTGTCGTTGAGCCAGAGTCGCTCTTTAAAAAATAAAACCTTGACAGAGGCAAATTTCGGTGGCGACTCCACGTACAGTGTCTTTCGAAAAATCTGGATAGTGTTCTTTTTTCTTCATAGAGCTATTGTTCACTGTGTTGTAATGAATACGTAATTTATTTATTGTTCACTTTAAAAACACGGATACAATTTAAGTGCGACTGCGTTATTTTCTATCATGAAGTTACATCCAAATTTTTGGCAGAATTTTATTACACATATATAAAACCGAAGATAAAAAAGTTTAAAGAAACAAATAACTTTTATTTGTTAAGTTGCCTTTATTGTGATTGAACGGTTTATACGAAATCTACACGAAATCGTTGATATAACGGGAGAAGCCAAAAAGACTAGATGTAGTAGTTGTAAACTGTTATTTTTTCATTCATGAAATTAAAACAATTTATTTTTGAAAACTACAATATTCTTTATTATCTCGTACATATTTTACTTTTAAATTTTATTATTTGAATAACATTATTAAATTCATGGTAAAATATTTAAAATATGTTTCAAGAAATTAACTTTCATTTTATTACTAAACTTACACCTGTTTCTCAAATTGAAAAAATTCCCAACAAATCGGTTTTTCGTAAAATAACGATCGTTTCAAGGATTTCGTGGGCATCGCAAGAATCAATCAATAAAGAAAATAAGTCGCTTGAACCTCACCAGCACCCCTACTCAATGTCTAATAAATGGGCGTAGTTGCGTAGCCGTATGCGAAAAAATAGCTATGACCAGTGAACGCTGGTACTTATGCTATATACACCCTCACTTAGACTCGGACACGCAAAGAGAGAGAAAGAGCGAGAGAGAAAAGAATATTCCATGAACCGTGAAAGAGGCGAAGAGAAAAAAGAGCGTAAGGGGACAAAAATGCAGCGCTGCTCGCTCGTGCACTTGGAGAGAGAGAGAGAGAGAGAGAGAGAGAGAGAGAGAGAGAGAGAGAAAGACAGAGGAACTTGGTCGTACGGACTGTATTGATTTTTTTCCCATGTCGAAGAGGGGTTGTGTGCCCTACTCTCTCTCTCTCTCTCTCTCTCTCTCTCTCTCTCTCTCTCTCTCTCTCTCGCTCATACTCGTGGTTAACGCGTGTACGCGGGATAAAACGGAACCGTCCTGCTGGCAGAATTCGCTTATGGTTGTACGTGCGAGTAAGAGAGATCTCTTTCGTTGATGTCGTAAAAGTACGTGACGTCAGAAAACGGCCGCGAGGCGGAATTCTCTCTATCGGTCGTAAATTTGTCGGCAAGCGTGAAAAAGTACGCTTCGACGACGGATTATGACTGCCTTCGAACGAGATTTAAGTTTTGAATGCTCCAGAATTAGTAATATAGCTGTCCTTTTTCGGATAGCTTCTAGAAAATTTTCCTTTATGCGATGAATAGTATTTCGTTAAGCAATTGAGATTCATTGTACACGCTAGAGCTGTTTTGATTTGATTGTTTTAAAGTCATGCAAAGTTGAGTAATATATATCAAGAATTTCTGGATATTTTAATTTTTTAAATTTTCTTTCATTTAAACTAGAAAAACTTTATTGATGACTTTTATTATTATTTTCAATGTTTAATATTAGTTGCCGATTAAAGAACCCCGTTTTTAAGCTTCCATTTAAATGCATTGTTACCAAAATTACACTTAAAGAATTTTCTCATGGACTCATTAAAAAAATCTTTGCTCTCGCGTTTCAATTGTTCAATATCGCGTGGCATCTTGCTCGAAAAGTGCAGCAAAGAAAACAAAAAAAGGCCTGATATTTCTTTTTCAGCTAAAGCTGGCACTTCGCTTTGCGACCTAAAAGCGCATGTACATGTACACATACGTCCGTTCGTTCTCACGTGACACACCTCATGAGCGAGTAGCAAGCCTATGCCTATACGGGTATTGTAGACGCTGCGACTTGCCTGAGGTCTCGGTCTGCTGCTACTGTTGTCGTTGATGACGATGTCAACGACGCCTCGCCCTGCTTTTTTAGAGGCGCGTTCCTGTGGCGCGAATCACTCGTTGGTTTAGTACTTAATTTCTTTTGTTTTTGTGAAGGTTAGAATCGTTTTATCGGTGCTCAGCGTATTGAAAACTTGTAGCGCTATTTTGACGAATGAACTTGTTCTCAGAATTTAGGCGTTGGGTTTTAAAATAACAACGAAAAAACGAAATCAATTTATTTTTATTTATTAAAATTACTATTGTACTATGTATTTAAAATACTATTTATTTATTTAGAAAATTTAAAAATGCTTGAAATAATCTCATTCTACATTATGTGTTTCATAAAGTTAATTATAATATAGCTTTTATTACTATTTTATCTTTGCTAATACTAGTTAATATAACACATCAGCAGTATTAACAAATGCAAGCTTTTAAAAAGTGACAATTGTATCCCTGAAATCTCCCTGTTTAGAAGAAAATAAAGTTAAAAAATATTTGATAGCGAACAGTAACGACGAGCAATGCAGCAATGCGTTTATCCTTCCCTGCCCTTTATAATTACGCCAGAATTGGCGTCATGAGCGTTGTCAGCGTGGTATAGCTAAAAAGAGATAGATGCGGACGCTTGTGCGCCTCTGTTGTCGTCTCGCGTACACGTGCGGTTTTTTTCAGAGGGATTTTTACCCTTTTCCAAAAGCTCGTTGAAAAGAAGAGAAAAGCATTCATTGATTAAGCGAATTTTTTTGGCTTTGGGGTTCGCGTCTTTTCGGCGAGGGGAGAAACAGAAGATGATAGCTTTGTTGTATTAACGATTGAGGTAATTTTCAGGGCCGTTTTATTTGGCAGAACACAAAGTTTTTTTCGGCGAATTTTTTCTCTGTTTTTCGGTACTCGAGTGTTTGTAATTGCCACTTAGAATGCCTAGTACTTCCTGTTAGCATTACTTTATTTACAAGTTTAATTTTATTATAGAAATTAAATTTGCAAGGATATTGTATTTCAGTTTTTCTTTTAATCATTTAAGAAAAAAATATTTCTTGTAAGTTTAAATAAAAATTTTTTATTTTTATTGGAAAGTAATACGTAATTATTTAGAAACTACACTGAAAGAAGAAATATAATAAAAATTACAAATAATCTTGTAAAAATTACCATACTGTCTAGTAAAGCCACCATAGACTGCTAAGGCCCAAAAAATTACTATACTTTGTAAGAAATTTTACTATACTGTTTGGTAAATTTTCCTATAAAGTATGGTAATTTTTGGGGTTTAACAGTCTGTGGTGGCCTTACTAGGCAGTATGGTAATTTTTACTAAACTTTTCTGTCAGTGTGTTAATTTCGTAAATGTTTACAAATCGCCATCTCTGTTGATAGTTTCTTGAGAAAGAAATTGTACATCGAAAAACTCTTTTCAGTGCATTAAAACTCTCAAAAAATTAATTCTCAGGAATTTTCAGATTTTCCCGTTAAAAGCGCACTCATGCACCTATGACCCGAAGTATTAATATACGGCAACTCGCGAGCTGGCTATTAATATTCGGTGCACATATAAGCTAAAACGCGGTATAAATACGTTCGCGGGCAAGCGCGAAAAAGCGCGCAGCAGCCTCGGTGGTGGACGCATGTGCGTTACACGTGGCACGCGAGCGCGAAGCCTCTGACACGCGCCAGCGACGTCGACATTGGTAAGCAGAACGGAGACTGACGGTCGCGGGGGAATTCAAAAGAGACCGCGACCAAAACGAAAATGCTGAGTTTTAAGAGTTGGGCTCGTCGGACAGCGGTTTATTTTGATTTATAAATTTTTGTAGATTAATTTTTACGATTAAAAAAACTAGGTGGATCAACAATGTAAATATTGTAATCGTTAGCGTATTACGAGTAAAACATTAGTAGCACGTTTTATTGAGTTAAACCAGCGAGTTGCTATACGTAAGAATGACTAAACTAGGTATCGCGTGGATTAGATTTAAAGCATTCTATTTAAAATCATCACATTTTTAAAAAGTTTTTCTTAAAAATCACGATTCTGCAAATGCAGCTACTTTAAATATTTTTAATCAAAACAAAGAGAGCAACGAACTTTAACCGAAACTCAAATCGAGCAAAAGTATGTGCATGGAATTCTAAACAAAAAATGCGGCAGCTCAAAAAAGCCATTAAGAAAAAGTGTGCACGTGAGATGAAAGGAAACGACTTTGACATCTGCCCGCACGCGAATGGTTTATGTGCCTATGCTTCGTAAATTCTTCCTTGGAACCCTTCTCTCTGCGTAACCCATCGATAGCTTGGGGTTGAGGTACGGTCGGCTTTTTTTTAAGAGCCGGATTTTCGAGTAATTTGAGCAGTGAGAATGGAAAATAACCTGGGGATGAAAGGCAAAATTGGCTTTTAGCCTTTATTAGATTATTTTTATTTGATTGCTTGCGAGGTTGTAAATTTCCTTCGATGTCTGCTCTTTTGTGCTTCATTGAGATGTTAAATTAAGGATGAATTATGTGCATTTTATCGTTGTTTGAGTAAACAAGGGTTGGAAATAGAATGCTTTAGATTGTGTTTGACAGGGATGGTGGTTGCTTAATCTCTTTTAATATAATAAAATTACTTTTAATAAATGATTTTAGTGTTATTAACAATTAAAAAACATTTAATTAGAAAAAAAACGTTTGCCTGTATGAAGCAAAAGATTCAATTTTTCTTTTCTTCTAGTTTTCTTACGGCATGGTTTTCAACTTTACGTTGGTTGTCGAGCATAACGAACTCAGATCTGACCTACTTTTATTTTCCACCCTCTTTCGCCTTGATTTTCCAGCGGCAATAATTTTTTCTCATGCTCTATTCCTGTCTGGTGTATGCTTCTAATTTTTTACCTTCGCAGACAGGGCAGCAATAGTCCTGAGGGTACTTCAACGGAGTAATCGTCGCACGCTTCTTGCTTTTCTTCTTCAATAGTAAACAATCCTTATGTTCTTGAATTTTCTCGATTGATATCGAGCGATCATTTATCATTTTTTGTGTAAAAGCTATATAGAAAAGTAAATGTTAATGATAAAAAAAATATTTCTTAAATATTCAAATATTTAAATTATTCATTTTATGAAACGAGAATAATTACCAATATTTTTTAATTATCAGCATATTCGAAGACTAAATTTTAGTAATTGCATAATTTTCTAAATTTTAATATATTTTTTGCAGAGTGAAATATGCAAAAAATACCTAAATTAACTTCACATATAAATATAAATTGTTCTTATCTTACAATTATTGTCTTTCATACGCTTGTGAATTATATTTCATTCAAATTTGCTCACAATTTCCTGCAGTTACGTAAATTCTATGGAATTATCCATACACTTTGTTTTGTACTTTCGAATTAGTCAATTATGAAAGCTTATACTAATACGATAAAAAGACAATTTTATAAATATGTTTGAGCCTACAGGTATATAATATAATAAACTTAAAGATGGTTCGTAATTGAAAATTATCACACAAGCTCGCAAAAAAAACTGAACCGTAGATTACATTACTATGTGTATTTTGATCTGCTCAATACGAATTTGACCTTAGTTTTCCTTCATCAAGTCAGGGTTTGAGATATTTTGATATTTAATAATTTTAAGGTAACCTTACTTTAAAGATCAAAAAAGGCTTTTTAGTAATTTGCTTCATGACATTGAACGTTATGTAGTACCTATCGCTAATTTCAATTCCAATATGAATTAAGTGGAATTATGAATTCTCATCGGAATACATCAAACTACGTGCATTGAAGAATTAGAAACACTGCATGCTCGCATCTCGTCTCTGCAGGTTATCTGGCAGTATAATAAAGGTCGTTAACTCTATGCAAAAGAAAGCCGCGGCTGCGGTGCTGCGTTCGAAACTCACCTTTATAGTCCCGGGCCTGGAATATGCGAAGATGCGCTCGCGCGTATGAAGGCGCGTTTACAATCGATTCGGGACCGACTCTAATAACGGGTGTAAATTTCAAAGGAAACCGTGCGATGCTCTTTAGTCGCGCGTTTACGACGGGCCTAGCCGACTTTAGAACGCGTGAAATTAGCGGCATGCGTAATCCGCTTTTATATCGGATCGTTGCTGCATAATCGTCCACTGTGTACGACGCGAGCCGCATTAGGCTGACAATCGTTCGCTTGGATTAGGATCCAAGATATTTGGCTTATCTGTGTGCTTTATGCTTTAAATTAAGTTGATTTGTTTTTTACTCACTTTAATTTTTGTTAAAATTAATTGTTGCCTTTCTGCGACTAAAATTCGACTTAAGACAGTCTATATTAGGTGGGATATGACACGTTATTTTTTCAGTACTAATGCGTAAAATAAATAATTTAATAAGTTTTTTATTAGATTTTCAACACGTACAAGTACATTGATTACAATTATTATTTGTATTAAACTTATGTTGACCTCATTTTTTTAGCTGTTCAATTTTTCAAAATATACATTTATCTAAAACAATGACGAATTCTCTTTTCCTGTTAAAAACAACACGTCTTACAAAAAAACAAATGAAGTTCAATTAGACAAGGACGGTGCGATAGACAGCAGCAGCACGTCCACTTAAAGCGTTTGCGAATCCCCTGCTGTTGCACTTAAGTCCGGGTGCGCACACAAACACACGCGCACAGACACTTGTGCAGCTTGCGTACGAGCTTGGATTGCGTCACGTGGTTGCTAGGCTACAAAGTTACGTGCACCCGTCGAGTGAATCTTCCGCGGATATTAGCGCGCTCTCGCTCACTCACGCGCCTAATGGCAGCGGCACACGAAATCGCGGATTTGTATTTACACCGGCGGTGCGCGGCGCATTTATTTATATCCGGCGAAGCGTCGCATGCCGCACCGATCAGCCGTTTGCTTGCTCGATCCAAATTGCCTTGAATTCATCCCTATTCACGAGTGTGTGGAATTAATGCACGTACACCTACTCTGAGTTGCTTGAGACTTAATTCGCTATATTTGGGCAAAATGTGCTACTGAAGGGAAAAGCTTTTAAAGCTTTCAGCATAAACTCGAGTTGCAGTGTTGTTTGGAATTGTTGTTTTTTTTGCGTTAAGGGGGTTCTATACCGAAAAATTTTCAAAAAATCAATTTTTTTTTTTATTTGATTTTTTGATTCTATACTTTATCCAAAACTTAGAAAAAAATTTTCAGGCACAAATTTAAAAA
>JAWWEO010000045.1:23738821-23757792 GCA_035582975.1 Ormyrus labotus | reverse complement strand
ATATAGATAGTATAAACTGTTATTAATTTAAATTTCTGTTTTACAGGTTAATAAAAACCATGTCAACGATGGGTATATAACCCCCTTAAGAAATAATACGGGTTAAGGCAATGTATGTCTTGAAAATTATAACAAAAATTCTATTTCTTAGATGAATAAATTAAAATTTATTTCTTAAGATAATAAATTACAATGGATTAAATATAATAAGTTCAATATTCTATAATTTCAATCCAAAAAATGATATTTTATTACTTGAATGATAACTTATTGATAGCGAAACGAAAATATTAAATTATTTTACTGTTTTCGTGAATAAATTTTTGTAATAAACCTAACTATTTTTAATAAATCAAAAGACTTTCATGTTTCAATCATAGGTCTCTAAATCATATCAAATAAGTTTATAAGGCAATTCTACACTGAAAAATATAAGAAAAAAGGCAGTATCACATTGATAAACTCGTTCAAAAGGGATACTCAAACACAGGAGAAACTTTCTTTTTGAAAATCACACGATTTACATGTAACTCAGCAAACAAGCTGTAGCGGTAGCACTCTCATCTCTCTCTCTCTCTCTCTCTCTCTCTCTCTCTCTCTCTCTCTCTCTCTCTCTAGAGACGGGCGCTGGTCCCCTTAGCGCACTTGACGATCCTCGAAGGTATACCTACGCTCGCATCATAACGAACGACACCAAGATTCCATAACCTCAAAGTGTGCACCGCCAATGGCGGCAGAGTCAATAACCTTTATATACGCGTGTACGCAACGCGAGATGGAACGTTCGCGCTCGTGCTTTGATGTTCTATCTCTTTCTCACTCTCTCTCCGCGAATAAAAAGGAGATACCTATACGCGCGTATAACGAGGTTCCGCACTCTCTCGCCCTGTCCTTTCCTTTTTTGTAGCATCGTTATTCCGAAAAAACGAGGAGAGAGAAAAAACACCTTTGTGCAAGCGCCCTGAAGCTCATTTTCTCTGTCTCTTGCTTTACGCTGGCACTCTCTCAGCGCCGATATCGATGTAATTGCAGTATTGTCCTCGCAAATGAGATGACGAGTCGTCGTCGCGGAGCTTTTCAAGTGGCTTGGCTTCTCTTTGTCTCTTTGTCTCTTTCCTTCTTCCTCTGTCTCTCCAGAGTTGTCCAAGTTGAGAGTTC
Organism: Ormyrus labotus; assembly: GCA_035582975.1. Classification (NCBI taxonomy): domain Eukaryota; kingdom Metazoa; phylum Arthropoda; class Insecta; order Hymenoptera; family Ormyridae; genus Ormyrus; species Ormyrus labotus. The sequence goes on along the minus strand of JAWWEO010000045.1, from coordinate 23,756,634 downwards.
AATGGCTAGGAGTGTTACATCCTCGCCGTCCTTAACGCCGGCGCCGATCGTGCTGCTGACTGTTGTCGATTTCTACTGACACTAGCTTGACGTTATAAAGCTTTTGAATACTTGACTGCGAAATTATTTTAAAATTGGATTCCATAAGTTGGCGGGGATCTTTTACGTTTGTTTTTTATGTTATAATTTAAAAACTGAAACGAAAATTGGTACATCATTTATTTTAATTCAGTAAGTTACATGCACTTTAACTATATACAACGTTGTATGGTGGACACAAATTATATTATTTTATAATTTTAGTACAGCAATTAACCACAGAGCCAAGATAGTTTTGCTTTGGTGCGTTGAAAACGGCTAATCAAATTTGAAAGTTGGAAGAAAAATCTCTGAAAGCGGTCGGAGATATAACCGACAGCAAACGTCCCAAGCGTTTCATTAGTTAAATATAATCAAACGAAGAGCTACCGCGCATTTTCTTTCCTTCGGTGGCAAACGTCCTTATTTTTTCATCATTGTTGAATCGCGCAAAGTCGCTGCCATCCCTCGCGCTAACTTCGAAAGCCAGAATTATGCGCAATCAATTTTATACACGATTCGAAATTGACTACCATTCAAAAAGCTTTTAATCTTCATCTCCAAAGAAAGATGCCAGCTGGCCGTTTCTTTTCCTCTCTCGCTGAATAAGTAAATCCCCTTTTTTCTTCGTTTCTCTCTGGCTTTTCTGATCGTTCGCATTCATCTCGAATTCGTCATCGTTTAAAAGCGTATGTTTTTCACTCACTTCTGCTGCTTTTCCATCGTTCACGAGTATATTCTGACCTCTTCGTCTTTCTCTCCTTTTGCCAACATAAGCGCAAATCCTGTTATCGCTCAAGAATTTTCACTTTGTCGACAATTATGTGTACTAATTGTTTCTGACCATCAAAGATTATTGTATTTTTATCAATTCCAAAGTTTAACGCACTCTACTTGCATTATTTAACTACATGAATGATTTTTCTTCAGATTAAGAATTTGATGTTTCTAGCCCCGTGATCTCGTACTTAAGAAAATATAATTGGTTAATTAAACAGAGGAAATACATTGCTAAAAGAAGATAAAAATACAAAACACTGACTTAAAAAGTCTTATGTTTAAAAGTAGTTCTGTGTCTTCTTTTATAATCATCCTAGGTGCTATTTATAAAACCCCATTATGTTTGTTAAAAAAACTAAACGGATTTTAAAAAAGGAAAGTTTATGATATAATAATAATACTACAGGATGTTAAAGAATATTAAATTTCATAACAATGTCCTGTATTTTATAAAATTTTTGTTCTGCAATACCATATTTTGATTTCTGACGATCTATAATATCCAAGACACCGATTGCTACTCGGAATCGACTAGATTTTTTCTTTCTTCAATCTCTCAATCTCCCTTTGTTCCTTGATAATAAATCCCTCTATCCGTCCTATGAAATCTCCTTCTAGGCACACAGCCTCGCATCGGTTCGCTCAGTTACCTCTACGCTGCACCAGCAGCAACAGCAGCATCGGCAGCAGTTCGCCCTCCCAAGAATATATCTGGCACGTTCCGCCAAGACACACACTGAACTAGCCCCGGTCGAGGCATCTGGTTTTTCCCTCCTCCTACTCCTCCAGCTTCTCTCTTTCCACGGTTTATACTACACAAACACTTCCGGTAGATAGGTATTTTCGAGGCGTGTTCACGATGCGGAAGCGATAGCCCGGGGTTATCGACGAGCGTTCGCTCGCTCTCCTCTCCCAACCTTTTTTTCTTTTTTCGTCTTTCTCTCTCATTCTCTCCCTCGCTGTGCCCAACTCGGCAACCCTTCGGACTTTGGTGGCCTCCTCTGCCTTCGCCGCCTCTACCTATACTTCCACCGCAGCCTCTTTATTTCCTTTCATTTCCTCGCTTAGCGAAGAGAGAAAGCTAGGGGCCAAGTCGACGAACTCGCGGTTTTACTTGAAATTCTCGTCTTGTCCTTTTTATTTTCGTTAGTATCGATTAGGTTAAGCTTTATTATTAAAGTGCAGCATTGTTAAAAGAATTTTCAGATTTTTTCCAATCCATTCGGTAATTATATAGTAGTTTTACTCTTTGTCCGAACAAACATGATAGTATTTTATTGTATAAGGATAGTCAACATGTATTAATCTGTATCACATCATCACTCACATTTCTAGTTCAAATGCATAATTCTTCAAAATTTTAAGGTGATTCAAACTTATTTTCCAAATTAAAATAAATTAGTATTTTTTGTAGCAAATAAATAAAAGTCATTACAAAATTACTGAAATACACTGAGTCAGGCCTATCAAATCTAAAAATGTATAAAATATGAATATAAGTGCATCGATTTTAGCTGACATCAGATTTTAGCCTATCTTGGTTCAAATGCTTTTCTTTATTTCTGCTTTTCCCTTTTTTCCGTTTTATCTTCGTCTTATCTTATTTGTTTCTTGCTTCCTTCATTATTGTTTTTATATTTTCCCTTCTCGTTATTAATTTTTCCTCTTTTTATACTAGACTTATGACCTCGTATCGAACGAAGCTTATTCTTTTCCCCTTATCTTTCCGATTTGTATCGTCTTTTATGTTTTCATTTCTCATCATCATTGGTCATCGTTCAGGATTTCCTTTTTTACGGAAAGAAGCCCTTGATTCTCCCCTAGGTGAACTTTATTTAGGACTTTTTATTACTGTCGAATCAAAAGAATAAATCTTCATATAGTTTATTGATTATTAATTATTTACATTACTTGCAAGTAGGTCTTTTAGTTGTCGTTTTGCAATCGAATATGGAAAAACTACAAAACTCTTAAACTATTCATTTAGTTAATATCTACGCATTGGTTTAATACCTATCTTCTAGTTGTTAGGTCAATATTTTTATCGAAAAGACAATAATTTGATACATGAATCTCGCAACTAGTCGACAATGGTAAAAACGTTTAATATGCTTTTTAGAACAATTAAAAAAATTCGTACAATTTTTAATTTGTCAATACTAAACATCCTCAGTCTCGATTTATTATTTTGATGTAATAAAAAGAGTGACTTATTGTCGTTTCCAAAATGTTATCAAAATCATTGGTAACATTCCCTTTAAGAAGACAATGAACTCAAATATTTAGTCTCAAAAGGCTCTGAAGAAAGAGTATTTTCACCGTGAAGCTTTCCTTGCCATTGCCGGAAGCGAATTCGATTGGAAACATGTGGTCGGAGATTAAGCTAAAACCATAGGAAATCGCGTCCTTTTTCTCCCCGTGATAAAAACGGATATTTGCTAGGAAGATACAAATGCTCGATGGAATACTGCAAATGAGTTTTATGATTCCCTGCAAATAGAATTTAATTTTTGTAAAATAAACTTAATTTGAGTATTTTCGTATATAAAAACTACCACGGTTCTTAAATATTTTCAATTTTTACTTATATACTAACTTTAGATACTTATTAAACAAATTGTAACCGCAATACTCATTCCCAAAAGACGCGGATGCCGCAGTGAAGAACAGAAAGACGAGATGGAGCAGCGATTGGGGCTGGCCCGCGGGCAGTGACAGCAGCGCGACGGCGATTACCTGGCCCATTTGAAATGCATTGAATTTTTAAGCGAGCGCGAGAGCTCTTCCTTTGTGCCGCCGACGCTTTTGCAGCCACCCTCAGCAGCGTCAGCACTAGATCTCGCGCTTTCTTTCACCCTTTTCTAACCCTCTTTACGTTTCTGCATACGTGTAAATGCGCGTTCTCGTTTGCTTCTTCATCGATCTTTTACTTATTCTTTAATTCCTTTTGGTCATTTTCACTGTTTTAAAGTTTGTTATTGCTTTTACAAGTTATTTTTTAAATAGTGAGTTTTTCTTTGTAACGAATTTGGAGTTTGCCAACTATTTTAAAACAATTTTTGCATATTATTTTAACAATTACTTGTAAATTAGAAGAAATTCTGAAAAATATACTAATCAAAAAACAAAAAGAATACAGTAAAGAGTGTATCTATCCCTCGCTTGTCGAAGAGCGAATGTACAGCGGACATTATCCGTCGATAAGTCGTTGGTCGTCTTCCTTAAGTTCGTCGTGTTAGTGTCGTAGGGACGACGAATGTAACGCGGCCGACCACCGAAAATCTCTTCTCTCCTTTTCCTTTGGACTCCTCCGCTTTCACGGTAAGCACTCTCGGACTACTTTTCGCTCTCTGCCTATCTCTCTCTCTCTCTTTCAACGAGGCTCGCTGACGCTGAACTTTATACCGACCGAGCCGAAAGACGTCTACCTCACAGATGGACTTATGGCCTGCCGCGCTTTGCTCTCCCCGAGCGGAAATAATTTCCGCGGAAGATTTCATTTTCACGCTCTTCGATTTTTATTACTGTTCGCTCGAATCCTCATACCTTTGATTCGTTTTCTGACTTCGTAGGCATGTATTCGATCTCTCGAGGTTTTTGTCAGGTAATTTTTTTTTAATATAAGCTAAATTTGAGATAAATTGCAGGATTGTGAAATTTTGGGAATGCGAGTTCAAAACATTTTATATTAATATTCATAATCGATTAAGATTCTGAAATTTTATACTTTTTTTAATCTCTTAAAAATTATTATTTAATTAAAAATAGCTGCTTTAAATCAAAATTATCTTCTTTTATTGGTTAATGACTTCTTTAGAAATCGAGTGTAGAAATCTAGTAAACGTAACGTTTATTTAATAGTTTCGTGTTGTATAAAACTACGTTTTAAAGATAATGCAGTAGTTCCAATCTATCTGTATTCGTACATTATATCTTTATAAAAATACATTCATTTAAAGAATTATCAATTTTTTCCATTCTCTCGAATAAAAATACCCTTTTTCCTCATTCCTACCAAAAGTGGTAGCTCGTTTTGAAATTTCGGACCGCAGAAATTGGGCCGATTACATAATGAATCTCTCTTTCTTTGCCCCTTTCCTGGTGCAGGTTACATATCGTGAATGGCAAAACTCGCCGGGCTGCCCTTAATTCCCCCATCCCTTATACGTCAATGAACTCGGACGAGCGTGAGCACGCCGAGAGCCTCGAATCGGCGCATAAATTTCCATTTACTTATGCAGCCGTGCGCCGCGTACCTCGAGCTTGTAACCCGTTTGCGACCCTCGCTGTTCACACTCGCCGCCGCGACCAAGCGCGCGGATTTACTTATCGGGTACAAAATGGAGATGATTGCGGAAAGGAGGTGTTTTTGCCCTTTCGTGAGTGTGAAAATTTGATCAGAAAAGGATTGTACTCTTTCGACGAGTATTATTTTGCTGATAAGATGTGAAATTTAAAAAATTTAGATTTCTTGTATTAAAATGTATATTATATCTTTTTTAAAATGAAACTTAATAATAGTTTAATTGCTATCAAGTTAGTTATTTTTTAGTCGAATTTTTTAATACAATTGAATATTATCCTTAAGACTAACATTAATCAAGCCTTATTCTGCATTTCCCAGACATTTTTCTCTGAACCCGTAGAATTTTGCACCTCATTTCTACCGGAAATCATAAAAAAATTCACGACTCTGCGGCTTAGAAAAATGAAGAACGGGGCAGAAAAGTAAAAAGTGCCCAGACACAAGAGACGCGAAAGGCAGCAGCAGCGAGACAGGAAGTACATAAACCCGAAATGGCTCTGCGCGATCCTCTAGTCCTCCCTCTTTTCCTCCCATCTTCTTTTCCGCTCGGGAGCTTAATCTTGGTCAGGTGGATTCCCCCGAGTTGTAACGCCGTCGAGGTCGTTTCCGTTCGTCCGAGGATTGTTCCGTGTCATAAACGAGCTTCACGTGGAGGACGTGTATAGCGACGAGAGAGGCGGTAATGTTAATTGTTAAAGGTACTTTCGAAACGTAATGTCCCGTTTCTGTGCCTGCATTTCGTTTAACGCTCTTGTTTTTAAGTGTGTTTCGATGCGCTTACGCGTGAACGTCTTTATTCGATTAGCCTTTTGCGCGCTTTTTTCTTTCCTTTGTAGTCTGGATGCAAATTCATTTTAGTTTTATTTTTGCTACGTTTAAAGGATTATTCGACGCTGAAATATCTAGGAGTTGATCTTTTGTGCAGGAGTTAAATTGGAGAATTGTTTTAGAAGTCTTTTTGAGATCCGCATTGCTTTAACGCTAACGGACAAGCTTTGTGATAAATAATAATAATTTTAAAGTAGGTGTAATTAGGCAATTTTAAGGTTTCAAACGGTTTAAATTATGTTGACATATTCGACATCCTGAAAGTTTTTGAAAAGCTTTGAACTTGGTTTCGAAGATTGCGTTATAAAACTTTATTGCGAAGGTTTCCACCTTACGACCCGTACAATCTTTTCATTTACTTTACAGATAAATGCTCATTAATTTCCTCTCTGAAACAATGTAGAGAAAAATGTCTTGTTCTCCTTCGAAGCTTTGTTTGACAGCTTGGATGAGGTTGTGCCCTTATTCGATTACACTTCTTTTGTTCTCGCGGTATTTTTTCTTCCTTTTTTCATCTCACTGAATGAACGACTCTGTAAAGGTAGCTTTATTTTTTCTTCTTTTTTGCGAAGTGAATAATAATTTTAAGCATTGTGGCAAAGCATTTTAGACGTTGTCCAATGAATAAGCTATTGGAAAACGCGCCCTTATTCCATTAAATTTTCATTGTAGGAGGGTGGTTGCTTTTCTGCAGTTCTGTGAATAGCTAGGCAGTGTTAAAAGTATAAAGGAATTCAGAAAAGATTTGTGATAATGTACAATAGCGAGAATTTTCAAAATTTTAATGAATGCTTTAATTAATAATTGACTAATAAATACATTAAGAAAATAATGTTTTGTGAACTGTTTACTTCTCATCATAACATCACTTCTATTCATTAGTATTTAAACGGGTTATTTAAACGCTTAACTAAATAAATTTTTTACTAACAAAAAAGTAAAAATTTTAGCATTGAAAATTTCTTTAAATTTATCTTTTGGATAAAATAGATGTTTAAACGCTGTAAAATTCTGACCTAAGTTCACAGCATTCATTATGCTTACGGCACGTTGATTCTGTACCAAGATTAAATGCATCAAGACTGCACGCGCACAATGTGTCCCAACAGCACTAAAGAAGCAAGTGCAAATTTCAGACGTGCACACGCTGCTACATCACAGCACGCAGCAGCGTGCGCCAAGAGACGAAAGTCCTGAGTCTCGTACTCGTACTTGCGCATCTACAGGTTGCCGATGCACGTACGTGGCTTCGTGTCGTCGTCGTCGTCTTCTTCTGTTTCTGGACGAGCTCCAGATGCACGCGCGCGCACGCTTATGTTTGTGCACTCGAGGGTAACCGCCCGGTGCATCCGCTAACGCGACACCAAGCACGAACGCACGTGGAGAAAAAAGGAAGGAGAGCCGATCGGTTCGTATGCTCTTTGAAAAATTTGGCAAAGGCGTACAGATTTTTTGAATTGTATTTAAAAAATTTATTTTATTGCTTTTTGGTTTTTGTTTTGGCAACGGTTGGGGATTTTATTTTGTGACTGCGAAACTTATCGCATGCATTCTTTACATTTCTTACAGCAAATAATTATTTAAGGGAGAATTTGTGAAATCTTCCTTCTTCTTTTTGCACATAATTTTTTTTTTTTTTTTGTAAAGGTTAACTTTAATTTATATGATGGATGGTCATGGATGTAATAAAAATTCTCTTTTTTGTGACTAAATCAACTTAAAAACAATTGAATGAAGCAATTAAATCGTATAAAAACTTCATTTTCTTAGTTATGCGTAAGGAATAAAACTAACACTAGACAAAAGATCGCAAAAAGACATGGAAGGAATTTTAAACTGAAATACTTATGAAAAGGCTGCGAATCATTTTTGAATTTTAAGTACGTGTAGTTTTATAATTGAGAAGTCTTTTAAAGCAAATCGATTCGCGAAACATTTTCGAATGCTTAAGATTATATAGATTAATTATACTGTATATTCGCTTTGACTTAATTAGTTGAGATTTAATCATTTTTTAGTTGCGTCGTTACTTTTAAAATAAAGACTCAAGTAGACTTCTATTAAAGACGCAGAAAAGTGGCGTGTGTCGAGTCTTGCAGTGTCTCATAAAAAAGTAAGGGAAAAAAGGCAAAAAGCCGAGGAAAACGACAGGTGCTCGCGCTGCAGTCGACCGCCGAGATAACAAAAATTTATAGAAACCCCGGCCCTAAATACTTTTTATCTCGCTGCTCTTGTTGTAATGTCAGTCTCTCTCCCTTTTTCTCTCCTTAACTCGCACAGGAGGAAGAGAGAGAGAGAGAGAGAGAGAGCGCAAGAGAGAACGGATAGTATATTTTAATGTACGCAATGATAAAAGAGCGAGGCTCGCGTTACTTGTCAGTGTCGCCCTGGAAATTCGCGCGGTAACTCTCCTACATAAGTCTTGCGCTGCTGCCGTCGCCTTTGCTTCTCTCTTTTTCTTCGTCTTTGTCTTATGCTCGCGTTCTGTTCTTGGCTGGCCTCGGAATTTTTGTGTGCTCTCGCGGGCATTGCGTTTTTCCGTTTGCCACTGCTGCTCTGCTCTGCTGCTACTACTAGTCCTCTTTTCTTTCGCTTCTTTTTTTAGATCTTGTTTTTGCAAGGCTGGAAAACATTTTTGTACGGTACTACTCTGGGTGATCATTCTTAGTTAGATGCTTCGTTCTGGCTTTAAATTTCATTTTTTGCCTGAACCTTTTTAGCCTAATATTTCGTAATTATGGATTAAAGAATACTTGCTGAAGAATGGTATTTATTATAATAACAACTTTTTAAAGATTTTAATTTATTTTATAGTAGTACAAAAATATTTGACTTACAAATGTAGGGAAAGAGACGTTTATTTACGTATTCATCGTAATTAAAAATAAATAATCTTTCTTAAACATACTAAATGTTAGTAATATTGTAAAGAATGATAGTTATGTCAACATACACTGAGAAAAATGAGGAAAAAATTTTATTAAAAATTACTATATTTTATATCAAAGTGTATGCAAACTTGCATTATTCTAAAAATTACTATACTACATACTAAAAATTAAAAAAACTTTATCAGTTTTTACTACATGTATATTAAATTTTAGTATGCAGTATAGTAATTTTTAGGATAATGCAAGTTTGCATACACTTTGGTATGCAGTATAGTAATTTTTAATGTAAAATTTTTCTCAGTGTATTCTTATCCCAATGAAATTTATTTGTTTATTCCATTTACGTAAATAATTACCCGCAAAATAAAAAAGAAAGTAGCAACTAAGCGTCATTGCTTTTCCTTAGGTCGAGTGCATTTGGCCATTTTTCGCGACTTTTTCCGCGCTCGTGCAATAAAGCCTCGCAAAAGCTCTCGCTTCCTCATTCCTGCATTTGCCTCCGCGAAACGACCTGTAATATACGAAGGAGAAATTGTCTCTGCGTGCGCACAAAACGCGTTATACGTTGAGGGGCTTTCTGCAAATATAAAAGATTATCTGGAAAGGAGGGTAGTTGCGAGACGCAGCGGCGAAGAAAAAACTCAGGAATGAATGTCCGGGCGTGAAATGAGAGGAGGCGTTGAATTTTAATCCTGAGAAGATAAACGCGAATCAGAGAAAAGTGTCAAGGTTTTTGCACATTAAAAAGCTTTGTAATCTGATATATTTGTGGACAAATTATTAACTTTGAGAAATAACTTTTTATTTGAATAAATAATATGACTGGGGTCTCAAGTAGCAAAAATTGACTACAGTAATAAGTAAAAACTTTATTATAAAATAAAAGAAATCTACGGACTCTGAAAGTGATTGATGTAACTGCCTCTACCAAGGTGCGTTAATGCTATTTCTTTTGTGAAATTTTCAGAATCGTTACGTACATAATAGGCGATGGGATTAACGAAAGTATAAGAAGGTAATGCTTTGACTAACAATAATTTATTGTATTGTGTTAAAAAGAAAGTTTAGTATAAAAAGAATCTCGATTATTCAATTCTAAAAGTTTATAGTTCTTTTTTAATTTAGTTAATTTACCTTACCTTTAATGTAAATATTTCCCCTAGGCTCAAAAAATCCAATTGTACTTCCAAAGTAACTGTTAAATACCTTAAAAGATAAAAAAATCTCTGTTTATTGCAGATATGTTTGTTTTTTTTTGTTAAAAAGACATTTCAATTATGTAACATTAACAAAAATGTCTTGAAACAGGCAATTTCTTTGAACTACCAATCTTCAAACGATGTAAATCTTGGTTCAAATCTTACCTTTACATCTCACGCGTTTATCCATTACCCTTTGAAGTCAGAAGTCAATAAAAAAGCGAAAGACAAGTGCAAGATGCAACAAAAAAGACTAAAAAGACTCAAGTGAAAAAGAAAGACCGGTGACAGCAGGTGGAAGAAGATTGAAAGAAGAGTACGAGCCGGATGATAAAGGGTGGAGAAAAACAGAAAGAGAGAGGTTCAAATATAAGAGAGAAAGAGAGAGGTCATTTGCTTGCTCGCGGGATGCATGAAGAATGCAGTTACTGCTGTTGGTCAAACTCAAGGTCAAGGTCACTCAGGGAGAAAGAGAACCTGTACCTACACATCCCTCGTCTCTTTCTTTTTCTTTTGCTCACTGGCTTTTTTGATATTCAGATAAGGTGAAGGGAAACGCGTCCGAAAAAAGTGTTTATAAACACGACCCCTTTGCCGTATACCTAATGAGCTGTCACGAACAATTGCAGTGCAGGTCCTTGTTGGCATTATTTGCCTGTGCTCACGCAAAGGGATGTAATTTCAAAACAAGAAATGTTCCATCGCACTTTGGATGATGTATAAAAATAAGAAGGTAAACAAATAAATCGAACGGAATTTCACTGACCCACTTCGACTGGGTATAACTTTTTTCCGGAAGTGTTCAGGAGACATTCGGAATTTTATACGCGATGCACTTGTCGCTAAAATTGTTTTATTTTGAGAGTATTGTAGTTCTTTTTAATTCAGCAGATATTATTTTGTGCGCAAGGCACATAATTGCAATTATTTTCGGTAGCCACGAGTTCGTAAAATGTAGCGTTATTGACTTTCGTAATGTCTTTTGAAACAGGTTGGATAACAACTGACGAATTTAAACAAGCATAAGTTTTAATTCAATTTAAAGGTAATTACCATTTGCAATTCCATCCGTTTTTTCGTTAATATATTCCAAGTTACGCCATGTCCATTAAAAAGTTAATAACTTATTAATAACAAGAATAAAATTGTAAGAACAAGTGATTTATTATTTCTGTAAGCAATAAATTATAAATTCATGAAATCTTCTTTAAATACCTATTTTCATAAATATTCGTATCGCTTCATTTTAATGATAATATGGGACGAAAGTGATAAGGAATGAAGAGGAAAAAGAAAAATAATTTTTCAAAATAAATTCAGTTATAAATATTAAAAAAAGAAGTTGTTGGACTATTGAAAAAATAAAAGTCAATACAAATTAGAGGAACTACAAAATAAAGTGAATTTAGATTTCTATGGAAAACGTATCTAATTATATTTAAGTACATCATTTAATTTACTTAAAATTAATATTATTAAATCTTTCATCTGTTTGGACTTTATGGCATTTTGCTTTAAACTTGGCATTTTTTGAAAACTAATTTGTTACAAATTTAATTTAGTTTAAATTTATAAAATTTGTTTTTAATCTTTAGAAAGTCGATATTTGAGATACAGTCTCCGAAAAAAATTAGCATGTTTAGATATTCATCATACACAAATCACTGATCACGAAGACCACCTCTTAAGTGGTGGTCCAAGTCTCATACAAGTTAAAAATAAAATTCATTACAATCCATAAATATATCGGGAGCTAGCGCAATCCGTTTAAACAATGAGCATCGCTTTGGTAACACAATAAAAGCCACTCCCGTAAACATGGTGAAAAAGTTTGCGTGCTAGCATCGGTTATCCCCTCCTCATTAACATGCGCTCACGCCGCCGTCGTCGGCTCGTCCGCTATCGACGATCTCGTCTCGTTTTATTTTCATTCTCTGCTTTGCAGTGCCTCCCATCCATTATCTTTACTCGGTTCGCAAAATCTTGTAAATATTGACGCGTACGCAGGCAGGCGCCCGCCAATTCTCTTCTTTTCTCTTTGTTATTGTGTGCGATTCGGCCCGTCATCGCCGAATTAACAGAGGAATAAAAAAGGCGAGCGAGAGAGAGAGAGAGAGAGCAAGATTGCGCGAGGCACTTCTTTTTCTCGAGAGGTTTGGTAAACATGCGGCGCAACGCTGTTTGTATATACACACACGATGAAAAAAACGAGCCGCGCACATTCCGCAACCATGACCAGCTCAAGCGTCTTTCGCGAGTCTACGCGCCGCCGAGGCGCTTTTATCGGCTCCATCTTTGTTCCTGCCTCTCTCTTTCTCTCTCGCTCGCTTTTTATTGCTTTGCTGCAGTAATTTCGTTGGAATTTTTTTTCTTTGAAAGTTTAATCTGGCTTTGATTTCGTTTTGTATTGTTGCTCAATAATCATTAAGTAATATTTTTATTTTTGTGCAATTATTGAATATTCCAGACGACTTGCCGTACTATATTTTTATATATAATTTACATTAATGTAAATGCTTAATGCAGTATGAATTATACGTCTGCGTTTGGTGATTTAATTTATAATGTAATGAGTATTTTTGTAACGTTTATCTTGTGATAAAAGTTTACTGATAGTAAATTACTTAACCGCAAAATTGCCCCCTTCGAAATTTTTTATTTTTAGCACAGCTATTTTCTAATCAAAAAGGAAGGTTTACAAAAAAATAAAAAATCCTTGAGATATTCATAGAACGGTATTTTTTTTCGAAAGAAATTAACAATTCACCGGACCATTCGGATCTCGCAAACCTCCGCGCAACGCTTAAGGTAGTTCTAGCTCTACTACACTAGTCAAAGCAAAATAGATATGAAATTCATTAACGTAGTTTATATATATAGATATACATAACTGCGTGAAGCGTGCGCCATATTTTATAAATATAGATATAAAGCACTGCGCCGATGTAAACAAAAAAAGACTTTGACGTACGATTATATTATTAATTAATTTATTACTAATCTCACAGGCTCTGAATGCATACTTTGAAAACATATATAATGCTTGAAGATTTTTCTACTAGATTAAAAAATTTCATTCAGATATTGTCAATTACTGAAATATCATAATGTGAAGAGCGAAAAAATCCCATTTCGCATAAGAGCCCGTGTTAAATCGCTAAAAATTGATAAATTTATTTCTCACCTTAGAAGCTGTGAATGTTTTTGAAATTTTAATTACAGCTTTTTTATAAACTAATCTACTATTTTCTAAAGTTTCATCTCATTCTTATCGTTAATCATTTGACACTAGACTACCTTAACTTTCTATGTAAAACGTATTCATAAGCGGCGCGATGTGCAAATTAAAAAAAAAGACCTTGTAGCGCATTTCAAACCGTGACCACAGTCAAGCATATTTCGCGAGGCTATCGCTAATACTTCTCCCTCTCTTTTACCTCTCTCGTTTCGGAAAAGGATTTATGTAAGAGGATTTTTAAGGCTGATAAAAAAGTCGGGGCGTAAAAGACGCACTAAATATGCTTTGGTCCGGTTCGTTTGGCTCCGCGTACGTGTGTTTATGCATACTATCGATTGGCCCGGTCCGCCGGTTTTTAGGTTTATTTATGGACTTTTCGGGGGATTACGGTTATGTGCGCGCAATGTTTTTGACCGCCTCTTTACGACTGCAAGCGCGAGCGAAAGAGAGGGCTATAAATGATTTTCATTAGGTAATTGAAGCGAGCCTTTCGTAAACGCTTCTAGATCTGATATATGTGCAATGGATTTATGCGCCGTAAATGATGATTTTTTAAAATTCGCATCGTATGAGTCATTCGAAAATTTTACTCGGGTAATGTTACTGCTGAGTTTTATCAGGTGAAAGCATTTAAATTTTTTATTTTAAGAAAAGGTAATTTGCAATAATAAATTCCTTTGCATGGACGTATTTATGTTTTATGTACTTTCCAGCGGTAATTACAATTATTTTTAGAATATAAAACGGTAAATTTGTTTCAGCAATCAAATGTATTTTAGAATCATGTTTGTTAATTGAACGTTAAAAATGGAACTGAACATGAATTTAATATCCGAACAAGAGTATAGGTAAAAACCAATAACGCTTGTTTGATTCGGAGCACTTTCTCTGAATCCATATTTATAAAGTTAAATTTTTATAGCCAATAATTGCGCAGGAGCTAAATCTGATTTTAATCCGTCTTCACTTTTCATAAAACATTCATCGTCAGTCACCGTCTAAAAGGAAGAAAAGCCGAGCTCCACCCCTCGGACTCAACAATAAGCCATCAATCGCTTGTAGCTCGAGCCGTCGCCTCGTTATTTCCAGCGTCTCCCGTCATCCAGAAACTTGAAGACGCTTTTCCCCCGCCAAGAAAAATTACATCAGACGCTCGCACTCGCATAGGAAAATCGCAACTCGCCGAGCAGGAACTGTCTCGTTACGTCCACAGGAAGCACGCGCTGCGATATATATATGTATATATATATATATACGCGCTCCGAGCCTGGATTTTGCGATCCGGTGATTTATCGCTGCGCTGCCCCACGCCCCTTCCGTGTTTCCTGCGCTCTCGCAGCTCCTGCTACCCCCTACTTTTTCTTTTTTTTTTTGCGCTTTTCGTTGCCCCTCGCCCGCACACACTTATGTGTACGCTTGTGTATCCTTCGCTCGTCCGGAACGTTGGAAAAATTGCGCGCGCGTTTATTGTTTGAATTTGAGTGGCGTGTCAGGACGCCGTTTGCGTCTTGCGAGCCACCTCACCTGTAAAAAGGGTAGAGTGATAAGTAAACACCAGGAATTAACGTGAAAAAACGGCTTCGAGTGTTTTGAGGCTGCGCTAACAGTAGAAGATTCCCGGAGATTCGAAGGATTTATACTTACGAGAAACGGCGAACGTTTTATAAGAGTTTTACGTGTTTTGCTTTAGCTGTACGCCCACGTGTTGTAAAAGTAAAAAATGTTTGAGAATACTTAAAAATTTATTGTAATTCGCGTCTCTTTTTTTATGTCCAAGGTTTTATACAGTACCTACATTTTATTGTCTGACTGTATTTCCTCTAGAGGTACTTACAATTTTTTTTTATTTTTGAGTTTTACAATGAATTATTTTCAATTTATTTGTTATTTAGAGATTTCCTTCTGTTAAAAGTACAAAGGATATTGTGCAATTTTAATAAATTCTAATTAAATTTTTTCAACTTGAGCGCCAAAATTAATTTACTAAATTTAAAATTAAACGTTGAAATTTTCAGTCATGGTTTTTTCATGAAATTATTTTGGCATTTTGCCGATTTGATGTAAAATTTGAAGAGTGTGAAAGCATTTTGCCAACTTTTAATGGTGTAATCTACTTTTTTCGCTGTAATTTAAAATGCACCTCTAAAAAGAAAATTAAATTAAAAGTTTAAAGTTTCCGTCAAATTACCTCACATCTCATTACCGCATTTTTTAACTAAAACAGCATTTAAAATTTACATTATATAATTTTACAAGAAAAGATAGGAGTTTTTCGTAGCGAAGAATATTTTTTGCTTTAAAAGCAGGCACAATTTTCCCTCTGTAATTCTCTTGTTAATGTACAAATACTTTCTTCTACCTTTATCCGACTATAATATCTCCGAGTAGATAGAATATTACAGTCTAGAGAACAGATTCTCTGCCTTCGGATAATTCACTTATTACAATGTAGACTTCCCTTTCATTCCGCCTCTTTGTTCTTGATTCTACCTGACCTTTCCCTTCGCAGGCTCCCTTTCGCTCTCGATCTTAACATCATTGACGATGAGAACGCGGATTTTCATCCAGTCGATTTACCCGCTACAGGTTTGATTATTATTCTGTCGCAAACTTGATTTATTCATTAAATTAAATAATTTTTCATTAAAAATCAATAAGATTATTTGAACTACATTTTTTGTTTTCTTTTTAATTCTACATCTCTTCGTGAAAAAGAAGTTGTACGAAGGAAATGTCAATTTGAAGAACGATAAATCATTAAATAAAAATTGTATTATCTTTTTAAGGCTGTGAATTGAGCAAATATATGAATTCTAATTTCACCAAATGCAAACACCGACATTCTGTTATTATTTAAAGAAATTTCTAAATCAAAGAACAGACGATTTTTTGTGCAAACAAACATCTGACTTTTATCCTCTTGATGCACACTGATGTTTTTTTGCTACATGTCGCTGCAAAGTAAATCATTGTGCAAACATTTCATATATCAGTGTTAAAAATCTTATCTCCTCCGCGATAACCAAAACCATATGCCTAGATAAGACCTAGCCTTGAAATGAAGTCAATCTTAATTCCACATCATCGATTGCTTTCCAATCACAGAGTAACCGATTTTGTTAATCGTATGTGTTAATTTGGTCGTTGATCGCTGTCAGGTTGGGTAAATAGATAAGTTCGTAAGTATAAATAAGTAAAAAGCATGCCGGCGATGTATAACTAATGTAGTCAGTGTCTATCCCGCACACGGACTATGACAAATATTGAAAAACCAAACACAGGCGTGTGCGAAAGCGAGTGTCACTTTGCTGCGATCAAACAGTGCCATTTCCATTTCCATGTGCTCTAGACCGCAGTCGATTTCCAACAATGAGAAATGGTCTGCACGCGAGCCGTTGAAAAGTACGGAAAAATACGCTAATGGTCGAATGAGAGCTAAGCGGCACCGCCGGAGAGCTGTCGATATAAGAGGGGAAATATTTATGAATCGAAATTAGTGTTGCAAATCGTATTAACAAAAAAACAATATTAGAATTTGTGATTTATATTGCGTCTTCAAAAAAGGACTCCTTAATTAAAATAACTCATTTTAAATTTCAACATTTGGTAACCTTGTCTTCAAAATAACTTCATTGCCAAGAACTTCGACTTCTGTCAGTTCGGAGCAATTCTGGTTTCCATCAGCGGAACCACTCAAACTCCACATAACCAAATCATACCCTTAGCCCACAACCTTCCACCGTACACAAAGGCTTTTAAAAAGTCGCCTAGCAGTGAGTTTAGAAGCAACGTGGCTTCTTTCACGTTGCTGCTGCTGGTACTGCTGCTGCTGCTGCTGCTGCAGACGTGAGGCATTAGGGACGATGGACCCTTCTCTATTTCTCTCTCTCTTTCTCTCTGGTGTTCGCCAGCAACGCGGCTCGTTGCACGAAGCTCGTTCACCTTGAGTTCTCGAGGGCAGTGGTTCTCAATTCTCCCCTGCCTTGCGAAAATTTCGCGTTCGCCTCCGTTGCGTTTTCCTAGTGCGCGCTCCGTTTTTCAGCCTCGTTTTTCTTCTTCCGACTTTTGCTCTTTTTCGTTACTTTACCCAAACTTGCTTGCGAAGGCCATTGTATTTCTCCATAGCTCTGGTTCTCGCAAATTTCACCGAGAGATGTGTAGGTCATTTTTCTTGGATACTTTATGGGTCAAGTTTTTTCTCTGGTTAGATTTATTTTTGAGCATGAAGTAGAACTGTAGTTAGCAGTTAATATTTGATTAATAAATCAATTGTTTTTCTTATCTTATAATACGAAATCAATCGATTATTCTATGAATTTTTTGCTAAAATAAATCATTTTCAAATCATTTTAAATTTGTACTTTAAAAAGAACGATCTTGTTATTTGCTTTTACGTCAATTTTACATTTATCAACGATCTAACAAGGAGAGTATACGACATTTGGGTAATGGATTTTCCTGCAACTTTGGGATATGTTTTCTAATGTTAAAAT
>JAWWEO010000045.1:23727674-23738721 GCA_035582975.1 Ormyrus labotus | reverse complement strand
TATTTTAACATTAGAAAACATACCCCAAAGTTGCAGGAAAATCCATTACCCAAATGTCGTACACTCTCCTTGTAAGAACAATTTAAAATATTTGGTGTTTAATGTTTTTACTTCAAGAAAATATTACATTGAATATTTTTTCCGTCTTATTAATATTTATATTTAATAAATATATATGTGACAGAAACAAAAAATAGAATTGAAGCAGAAAAAAATCGAAAGATAAGTATTTTTCTTCTAAAAATAAGTTTATTTGGATTTTCGAGGTGTTTGAGAAACTATTCTGGTTTCCAGTTGTGACGACAGAAACAATGCATTCGCAACACAAACATCGTAAAAAATAGCATGAAAATAATATCATAAAGTTTCTTGACTTATGCGTTTAAATCAGTATTTAATCATTTTTGCAAAGCTTTTTTTTTCTAAAACTTGCAACTTTTTTTATCTGAAGTTTTTAAAATTTATTATTTTATTTTTCTTAAATATCACATGATTACGATTCAAATATTTTTAGTCAAAAAATTCTCTTTAAAGTTAATCAAAGCGAATAAATAGCAATTCTTTCAAGCAAATTACTGATTATTCCCAAAATCTAAAATTCAAAATTTTCACATTTCGATAAATCAATAAAAAATTTGCACGCAAACAATATCCTTAAAATTTCACTTATTTGTTTAGGCGCACAAACTCCAGTCACTCGGGGATTTAAACTTGAAGCGTTGCAGCTCGTGATTTTAAAGCAGCTGCGGCCTCGTAAATTTTGAAAAAAGGCCGTTATCAGGCTCCCTCTTCTTCGTCACCACGAACTCGTTACGTTTCATAAAAAATAATTGCGCAACTCGAGCGGCAAATCGCCTCCAATTGACCTTTTCCCATCTCTATTTCTCTCTCTCTCTCTCTCTCTTTCGCTCTTCGTCTGTACCCCAGGCTTCATTTTTCAAGCCTTCAAATATTCATCACTGCAGCAGGAGCGCACTCTCACGTCACCTCGTTTCAATTTCCCTTCGCAGCTCTCTTTTTTTCTCTGCGAGCTGCTCCTTCGCTTTTTTTACTTTTATGATGAAAAATAAATATTTTTAACTGCAATATTTTTCGAAAGTTGAGTGCAGTGTTCATTTGTAAGATCTGAGCAAATTAAATTTTTGATAAAAACATGTTTTTTGTTTTCTTTTTGCAATGCACTCGGCTTATAACCAAATTCAAGGTCGCGCTTTTTATTGCTTGATAAGGAAGTTCATATATGCTTTTTTATCTTGCATTTAAATTACTGGGCGATAAAAAAGATCATTCATTATTTGTTTTTCATAATAACCTTTCGATATCAATGATTTCGACGAGTAAATTAACTGTAAACATCTGAGTTTTACAAAACATTATGCAAATTATATTAGTAAGAAAAACGATGAAGTACAACACTAATAAGGATAATATTATTATCCGTACCCGATGACCATACTTGTAACGTTGTTTCCTTGGTAATCCTGTGCTCTTCCGTACTATTCTCAAATCTTCTGAACCTCTTTTCCAGCGCACGTTAGAAGCCGCGCATTTACCTTGCGCCTCACGATTCTCATGCGTTTGCCTTCTCATCTCTCTCCTCTATCTCTCTCCGTTTCTTACAGTCGCTAGCAGCTCTGCATCTGCTTCTCTCTCTCCCCCTCCCCCTCTCTCTCTCCCTGCTCTCTACTTCTTTCTGCCTCGAGAAAGAGAAAAGAAAATTTTTAGCGATTGTATCGCGCATCGCCGAGCCGGACTCGAAGACTAGCTTAGCAGCCACGGGGAATCGAAACGTAAATAAACAGGCGTGCTGTGTTGCTGCTGCTGCTGCTGCTACTGCCGCCGCCTGTGTAGGTATGCATGCATGCGTGCTCTCAACTCGGGCACCCTTTTGCCTCTGTTCTGTCTGCCGTAGAAACGAGTGAGCTTGTTATGGCACGGGGAATACGTAAACGTTGCCTCGGCTTCTTCCTCGAATGTATCTTTCTGTCGCGGGAGGGATAGAGACGGAGAGAGAGCAAGCGAGCCTTCCATTCCGCGTGTGCGCACGCCGAGATTGTTAAGCTCATGTTCTCCTGCATTCTGAAATGGCTAAGGAGAGAAAGAGATTCATGCGGATTGATGGTGGTCTCCGGTGTGTTGTTGCCTCGGACTTTTTGTGCCTAGAAAGGCACAAGTGGCTTTTGGACGAGCGGGATCGTTCCTTCTCGTTTGCCGGGATCTTTCTCGATAAGGCGGATGGCGACTGTTAACGAGCAAACGCGAGCTCAGTCAGGTGTGAGTAGCTCCGGTTGAAACTACACGCTTGGGTATAAAATCGATGGTGGTTAGTTTGTTGGACGAATCCGGTAACGCTATTCTATCGATTCTAGGATTCTTAATTTCTAGAATTTCGCGAATATCTGAAGTCTAAAGGATTGTTTATATTGTGTGTTCAAAAATTTGCAATTTCGAACGTCGAATTTAATCATGAAGCATAGCTCAGTTGATTTTGACTTAAACGTGAAATGTTCTTCGATTTCACGTTAATTCATATTCATAAATAGGTCATTATTGCATTTTCATTAATTCCGCATAATACTGCCTCTCGAGTAATGCAATTAAATATTTTTGCAATAAAAAATTATTTTAAAACGGAAAATTTTATTTATTTCTTCTTTAGTGTAATATACTCTTTTATACTCAATAATAAGTGCAAGCAACAGTCTCAACAGTCATCTACTTATACTTACTTCAATAATCTCGCTCGAGCGTACACGAAATTTCCGGAGAACATTAGATTTTAAAACTGACTCGTTCCGGGGGCTCACTAATAAAGCTGCACTCGACCCTCCTACCCGAAACAGCACATACGTGCATCGCGTTCACGTTATTCAATATTTTCCGGTAATCAAATATCTAGTTCCCTCTCTTCTCTTTCCCTCACATCACAGCAACATACACACACATTCCGTGGAACGCGAATTACCCAGAATTGGAATAGCCCTAGATTGTATTACGGGGCAATATTATTAATTTCCATTTTATCAACGTGTAATTATTTCGACGGTCGGCCGTTTGCTCAGACTTCACGAGCGAGGCGAGATTGATATAATCTTTATCGGTCAAGCGTTTTGTGATTAAGTAAAAATCGTTAGTGATTTTTCCGCGAATTTATAATTTCGTAAATTTTAAAAGCCTAGCTCTCGGGAGGGTTAATAGTTAGGCGAGCGGTCCCTGTTCCTCCATGATTTACAAGCGGCTTTTCTTCAAAAAGCGGAAACGATTCTCGCTAAATAATGCAGCAGAATTCGTCAACTTACAACCCTCGGAATTTCCTCTCTGCCTTTCCTACCCTTTTCCTCATCCTTTGACTGAAATATCAGGATGGGGTGGCCTGATATTTCAGTGAAGACTGCATTATTGAACGGCTGTCTCTCGGTTTTTCAGTGAACTCCATGCCTACCGAGTGCGATGAATCATAGCCGGCTCTATTCTCTCTCACTGCCATTGTTTACGATAAAATGACGGTTAATTCGAAATTTTCTGCATAATGAAACTACGATCGCGCCGATGATGAGACTAGAGCGAAAGAGAATACAGAGATTATGGGTTCGCTCGGCCTTTTGTCGAATATTATAGAGGCCGCTGACTGAGGCCGGCATTATACATTTCGAATGTATTTCGATTTATTCAGTTATTTCATCGGACTGCTTGCACGGCTGCGCGTAAACTGTATTTATTTCATCGAATATTGGGAGGGAATCCGGGAAACGTGAATATTAAATGCAAATTCGCTGTTATAAATTTACGCCACAGCCGCTCGGCTGCTGCTGTTGTACTCGGCCCTGTTGTATGCTTTAGTTTATAGAAATTTAATTGTGAAATTCGGTGAAGTTGCGCCGTGCCACACGATTATTGTGCTGAATCCAAAATTGGTCATACGGCTAGAGAAAATTAATTTTCTCCCAGGAGACAGTCTCCCTCTCCTAATACAAAAACCTTAACTTTACAACCATTTTATTTAACTTTATATGGTGCACATTTATTTACTAAAACATGGATCTTTTTCTTGTTGCAGGTAGGGGTCAAATTTGGTTAAGAATCTTTATGCGTGAGTTTATATATTTTGTTCTATTGTAACCCTGCGCTATAGAAATAAGTAAATACACAGGCAAGCGAAAAAGTACTAGACAAACGAACACGAAATCAAAGAAGGAAAATTGTAATTAAATCGAGAGTAGCTAAAAAAAGAGAGAAAAGACCTTGCTCCATGTATCGCCTTTCAGCTTGTCTGAAAATGATACGCACTTGGTCCTTCTTCATCTTCTTCCTTAGCTTCCTCTTCCCTTCTCTCTTACTTTCTGTCACGGCGAAAACCTAACCCTTACCTTCATCTTCGTAGACTCGAAGCAATTTTTCTTTTTTTTCTCTCGTTGCTGATTATTTTTTGCTTATTTTTGATGTTCCTTATTTCTGGGGAGCATCTGTAACATCTCTGGGGAGTATCTGTAACCTTTTTCTGATCTAATTCGAGCGAGACGGAAGCGTGACAAGAAAATAATTAGTAGGCAATAATGAGAAATATGAAATATGTTCTGATTTTTTTATACTTTTTTTAAATTAGAGTCTGATTATAGAGATAATTGTGAATATGGGACGAAGTTTAGGTATGTATTTTGATGTTTCAAAAAAATCATTTTTTCAAAAAAATATTCAAATCCATTTTTATAAAAATCATTCAATTTGATGCACTGAAGAAAATTCAATACGAAGCACAGCCTTCCCGTACTTCGAAGCTTTGATGAAAAGACTTTTCATGCAACTTTATTTTCATTCAGCTTTGTACACTGCGTATCGGTGACATGATTGAATAAAGCTCCAAAATTAGAAGCGTTTCGCTTGGATGCTTCGGGTTATCTTCCAATAGCTAATAAAAGTTCGACCAATCAATATTTACATGCAACAATAGATTGTGCTTTCAAAGAATTTATATTACTACACAGAATTTATTTTCATGCACAGATTTTTAAATGCTAAAAGTGAATAGCAATTTCCAACTAAGTTAATATTTATATGATTGAATAAACGTTGAATAAATTGTAATTTCGGTATATTGCATCATATAAAAAGCCTAATATTATTTTATCACTTTATTATAAATGTTTTTGCAAACAACTTCATATTACTTAAATTAGCCCATACTTTAATTAAAAATCACAAGCAACTTGGAAAAACTATTATTTCGTTAATAGAAATTTATTTATTCAAAGCAAATTATTTTTCATTGCTCTTAAAAATTGTTCAACTAAATCAGCATTCGAAAACATTAGCAGTATATCTGTCTCGAATCTACCTCGGAAAATCATTCACTGCGAATCACGTAAATACCGTCGAAAATTCATCCTCTGAGCACTACGAACCAAAAACTCGTTTGCGCACAAATCAAGCGGAGCTTCGCTGCTCGCAATCAGCAGATCGGTGTTTTATTTCCTAATCACGCAGCAGCTAACGAGCGATCGGGCCATTTCTGCTGCTCTCGCAGGCAGTAAAAAAGCAGGCGAGATGTCGCAGTATCGATTATATACGCGATGCTCGCCGTAATGCGTGGCGTCATCGACGCGAGGAAGAAAAAGCTTTCGACTTGTCGTGCGCGAAAGCTTGCCGGGCTTACGAGTAATCGAGTTGTCCGCTTGGATTCTTTGACGAAGGTCTTGCCAGGGAATTTCGGTCGGAGTGAAATTTCATTCCGCAGTCGTTCCGGCCGGTAGTGGTTGCCTGTCGGCGGAGCAGGAAGTATTTTTGAAAAGCTTTCAGGGTATTTTTGATGGAGATTGGAATGGTTTTTCGGTCTAACTTCGAAACTTCTTGCTTGTTTTATTTCGAATAATATTATTTCTCAAATGTTTTAAACTAAGGTATCAGTTTTATGGACTTTAATTTTCAAAATTTTATGAAATTAATTAGATTGATCAGCAAGAATTATTAAATGTATAAACGTATTAATTTAAGTTAAATCAACTGCGAACCCTAATAGTATTACAGATATTCTATTAAATAAGCACTAACATTATTAATCTTTTTCATACCGAATAATTATCGCATCATTATTTCCTGCGCAACGTTCAAGTATCAAGCACCCAATCAGCAAATATTCTTTCAAACGACGACATTCACGTCCCGGGCTCATAAACCAGCCTCAAGTGGCGTTAAAAAAGGAGATTTCGTTAAAATTAAACCGACACCTCCGGCTCACCTTCATAAATTATCGGATTATTCAATTACGCATATAACGGGCGTCGTCGCCGCCGTCGTCGTCGTTGCTGCGCGCGAGAAAAACTACCGGTTCCGTTTAATTGGACGTTGCTCTGCGGGCGCTAATAATGTCTGCAGCATGCGGGCGCGTTCGCTGCAATCGTAATGCGCGCCGCCTCGGCCCTCCGATGTACAAACAAACGACCGTTACCAAGGTAGAGGCTGCCGAGGCACTCGATCGTTGATAAATTCGACGAGACGAAGATGCGCGCCGATTCCAGCCGCTTCTGTTCGTGTTCGCTCGTTTAGTCGCTACTGCTTGTTTATGGCTTTTTCGGGATGCTATGGGGTTAATTGAATTCTCCCAGAGAAACAAAAATAAAGTTTTATTAGAATGTAGTACTTTAAAAAAAGAACGATTTCGAGGCATTCTTAAAATTGTTTCTACTTACTTTTAGATTATTAAAGTCGTTTATTTTTAGAAAAGATTTCAAATCAAATTTAGATTTTTTTTAACAAATTATTTTAATGTCAAAACTGATAGCAATTTAATTTAAAAAATGCCGATGTATGTAGAAATTATTTAAGTAGATTATTTAAGTAGCCAAATTATTGTACAGTTAACATAATTTCTTTTCCAAGTATCGTTTGAACCACTATATGGAATAATTCCAAACGAACAAAAACTTTTAAAACTAATGGTCTACTTCAAGTTCAATGCGAGTAGTACACGTGAATGTTCACATCTAGGAACTAAATATAAGTAGTTATTTCAAATTATCCTACAATCTTAAACGCAACGATTCAAACTTTTTCTTCGGGAGTGTTTACTTGAAAGAAAAAAAAATACTTCTTTGCTACTGAAAATGTAAGCGCAGCAAAAAAGGAGCGCTCCAATCGCAGTCCAGATTTTTAATCGCACGCACGTCCTCGAATCCGCGAGGCTTCGCCGCCGGCAAGAACTAGTCGAGAGAGAGCCGAAGGCATTTAAAATTAAATTCAATGCAAACTAGCACAAATGGCAGGCTGCCACGCGCTACGCTACTGCACTTCTCTCTCCCTCTCTCCCATTCACGATATAAACACTGGCCAGCACGAAGAAGAGCGAGTTTTTATTTTTAACGAAAGCAAACCCTTTTTCTTGCGCACCGCGGCGTTGATTACGAGCTTTGTGTACTCGCCGTTTGCGTCTTCTTTATTTACTTTGGAGCGGATTTCGAAAATTTATTTTCGGCAATTTTTCAATTTAATGCTCGGCTTAAAGCTAAGATGATGGATATTTTTAATAGTTTCTGGGTTGATATTTTCATATTTTGATGCCTCGACTACGGCGTGTTTTCAGAAGCGATGATGCAATATTTAATGTATCAAATGTGACCTATAAAATTTGATAAATCGACTTTAAAATACTTATTACGGATTTTGTAAACTGTCAAAATATTCATTATAAATTTAATATAAACAAAACTTTCGAAAACAATAATATTATTCGTTACTCCTGAAAATTCGAGTTTTACTTCCGCGAAGTTGAGTACCATTCTAACATTTGACATATATATATATATATTTAATTCTGGAAAATAATTTATATTGCCAATAAAGAGTTCCTTGTTATAATTATATTATAATGATTCCTAGAGCTCGTAATCAACGGATTCCATGCGTGACCGTTAACGAATGCGTTTTAAGCCCTGGTATAACAGCATTGCAAAATCGAAAGTTTTCGCACATTAAGCGGAATTCATTGTTGAAGTGCTCACGCGTTCATAAAATTACGGTTTTCATTGTTGCTTGCGTTACGCTAATGGTTACAGTTCTAGACTGATTCAAATTTACAGTTTTTTTTCTTTTATGTATTAACCAAGTAATAGTGTGCGATTGAATTGGTCGAAATAATTTATATTTCAATTACCACTAATATCATTTTGTAGAAATTAACAATTTCTAGAATAAACAAGCATGCACATCTACCGTTCATTTAAAAAATGAATTCCTCTTTATTTCTCTCTGAAAATAACTATTTCCGAGCTCCAAGCAAAATCCAACAACCCTCGCCAAATGAACAACCTCTCGTCAACTCGCCTGAAGCACCATCTCACCGATGCCTACCCCATAACCGGCCAACTCGACGGCGAAGCCAGTAGCAGCGGCAGCAGCCACTATTCGCGACTGGGTCCCGCATTAGATCTAATAATACGCGCGGCGGCGTCGGCAGTCGTACTCGCTTGGCAATAAAGCCGCTCAAGGAAAGTTAAATGCGAGCAGCGCGGCAGTAGCGGGCAGGCAAAGGAGGAAACGCGCGCGCGCGCGCCTTCATCGGATTAAAGCGGCGACTGGGTTTTCATCCCGCGCGCGCGCTGAGCAATTAGTGCTGAATCTTTAGAGGTGCGATTATGTAAGTGCACCGCCTCGCCGCCGGCAGCAACGAAGAAGGGGGAGGGAGCGAGGCGCACGTGTGGCGCTGCGCGCGAGCGGCGCTCGACGAGCACAAGCTGCCGAGTTTTGCCGGAGTTCAGTTTGCGAGCTGCCGGTTTTTGAGGTTAATGCTCGAAACCTGTAAATTTTGGGGAACCTATTTTTGGGAAGATTTCATTATCGGTCTTGGAAAGGGTACTTGGGTGAAGTTTCATTTTTCAGTTTATTCGAGTCTGGCTTATTCGATATTTTGTGAAAAAAGAAATATAAAAAATTATCTTTGTTGTAGCTTGGTGACAAAGCGCACTATTTTTTCTTCTATTATACGGATTAGAATAAAACAAATGCAACCATAAAATTCCCGCCTCGGTCCTAAATCTCCTAAACGCCTCTCGGCCCGAAAGCGCTTAACCAGCGCGAACGATGTTCGCGCCAATCGCTAAAAACGAGGTTACATGTGAATTGCTAAAAAAAAAGCCCGGCAGTCTTCCCAGGCGGCTCGTAAAAAAAAAGGGAATTTCGTCCATAAAAAGAAAGCTCCAGATAGTCCGCAACGAGTACCTTATCAGGGCCGTCCCCTCTCGACCCAATCTTTCGCAACCACCTGAAAGCATTACATGGGCCTCGTTAAAGGAAATCTTCGACGCGAAGAATGACGATGTCCGTCTAAAAATAGAGATTCGCGACTTTGAAGTTCCGGCGAAGGGTTGCTGCTGCTGCTGCTACTACCGGCCCTTGTGGAAAGACCTTTGTGGCGTGGAGAAGCGCGGATAAAGAGCTGCCCGCTAGCGTAGCCGGTGAAAACTCGCTTGTAGAAGCGAGCGAACGAACGGCCTGCTGCGATCGACCTTAATTTCTCGGGTTTGGTTTTTTTAGCAATTACTCAGTGATACCAAAACCTTGGGGTACGAAGAGTTTTTTTTATTAGGCTTTCATTAAACAAATAATTTATATTTTTTATGTTATCTTCTTCACATAATATTATCATATTTGTTTATTACATTATTTAACACTTTTATTTTAGAGCGACATTGAACAACAAATTGTAGATTGAAATTTGAGTAATTTTACGTAGTGAATATTCAATGGATTTATTTCTATTCTTAAGGTTATAACTACTATGCTACAGTGGATGTAATGGAATTTTGAAATTGTGTCTGCAGGGCATAAATGTAAATTATCTCGAGTACCATTATACGTTTTACAGGTTTGTAGGTCAGTGTAATATCAACGAAATATTAGGTTACAACTGAGAATAGATGTTGAGAGGCTTTTAAGTACATTAATCTGACTAAAGCAGTGCTATCATTTCGAAATGAAGTAGTTCAGTATCAATAAAACTATATATATGGCTATTTAAATCGAATATTAATTTGGAAAAGTTACGGATGTCAGTTGTAATTACCTGAACAGATTTATTTAAACAAAGTTAGAACAGAAATATCGTTCTCATAACTGTAAATAAATATACAAATAGTTAATTTGAATGGGATGAAGACCATGCAGGTAAAAGAAACGAGATGCTTTGGCGACGAATTTTAATCAAGAGAAGTGACTTGGCTAGTTGTACCTGTTGGAATCGAAGCGGAAACAATGAAAATCGGGGTTGAAGTAGGAGTGTTCATTTTCACACTGACTGGATTCCGATAATTTTCACTACACTCCCCTTGCCTTCCCCCGACCCGCGGAAAGCTCAGACGCACTCGAGTGCTTGGCGTCGGTGGCGGCGGCGCATCACGTGACACAGAGAGAGAGAGAGGTACCGGGGGTGTGCTGTATATCGATGCTCTATAGCAGATCTCGTTATAGACGGTGATTAGGGAGCGAACGAGAAGCCTGTATATGTTCGAAAAAATAAAACGGGAGAGCGAGAGATAGGCAAGGGAGAGAAAGATGGAAAGCCAGGGATGGAGGTTGGGGGAACCCTCGGTGAAATAGGAGGATAACAACGCCACGTTAATTATGCGTTAACAGCCTCCAATTAGAGACCGCATCGAGCATGCCCGAGAGCGGTCGCGTCGTACTTCTCTCTTTCTCTTTCTGTCTCGGCTAGCATTCTCTCTCTCTCTCTCTCTCTCTCTCTCTCTCTCTCTCATTCCCTCGTTTTCCGCTCGCGCTGTACGAATCGAGTTCCATCGTTGCTGGAAACCCCAGCAGCAGCGACCCTCTGGCACTTTGGCTATACGCGACGCTGCGTTTCAGCGCATTTCAATTTTGCCCTGGGAAATTCGCTTCTCGTCGACGAAGAACGACAGCTCGAAAATATCGAATTTTAGGGCTGATTGGAAAAAGTTCGATTTTTCTTTATTGCCGAATTTTCGCTCGGCTTGGGGGGGGGGGGGGGGGGGGGGGGGGGGGGGGGGGGGGGGGGGGGGGGGGGGGGGGGGGGGGGGGGGCGGCG
>JAWWEO010000045.1:23717576-23727664 GCA_035582975.1 Ormyrus labotus | reverse complement strand
CGAATTTTTGGTGGGGTTGCCCCCCCCCCCCCCCCCCCCATCACGTTTTTCCACCCCTTTGTTTTGACTTGCACGCGCGCCTGTCTTTTTTTAAGAGCTTGATATTACGAGACGCTGCTGAGATTGGAATTTTCGGCGATGGCGGAGGTTTGAGTTTCCAGGGGTAATTAGACTGTAGAGCGATGTTGTCGAAAGCTCCGCTTCGGCTAAAGTTGAGGCGGCTGCCGCCGCTGCACGTCGAGGAAGTTTTGCTGTTTTTATCTGTTCTATAATACGAGCTTAATGAAGGCCAAATGTAAACGCGTAGTTAGTTAGTGATGAGTTTTTGGATTTATTAAAAACGCGGATTTTCGTGGTCTTTTGAAACTCGATAGGCAGTTGGTTTGTTGGTTGGTAAAAAAGGTTTTCCGCTCGAGCTTCGGTTTTGTAAAGAAGAAACATTATTATCTCAGATTATCTGACTAGCTGAATTGGATTTAGCAAAATGAAACTTCGTTGCATTTATTGAACTTTGTCATATTTATGCCGTTAGGTTTATTATTACTATTATAAAAGTTCGAATGGGTATTTAGGGTTTCGTGATTGTTAAAAAAGACTGTGGAAATTTTTCGAGTCATTTCACGTCCGCTGTGTATTCAAAACAATCACCGATATAAAGCAGAAATATTCCATGATTACTGCTCCACAGGTATTGATCACGCTGTGCGCAGAAACAATGTTGTTCGCTGGTTAGACAACATGCAATTTCTCTTATGTAAATTTAATAGACGGTTGCAAAACTAAACTGTTATGTGGATTAATAATTTTGTAATCTTTGCAATAATTCACTCTAACGAATCTATCCAATAACGAACTTTGCGTTTATCTGCCGTTCGCCAAGATATTTTACAATATTCTAATGCAAAGATTTAACGAAATAATTGCATGTAGTTGAATTTGGCAGGAAAGAAGTGCTATAAAGTTGCACAAATTTTTTTAACACATCAATACCAGGTTTTCCTTGCATGTGGCTAGTACCTGGGATAATCCGAGGCGGGAATAAGCTCATAACATCCCTTGAGATAGAGTATTCGTCAGAAGTAAAAGTATCCAGTGAACGTTTACTCTTTCCGAAGTCATAAAGCGATTTAACGGGTATTACATCGCTGACTTTTACAAAACTAGAAAAAAATTACCGCAGTCTACAATCAGCGACCCGTTGTTGATAACATTTGAAACTAAATACGCTTGAACTGCACTGGCAGGAACGCAGCTTTTTTCCATTTTCAATAAAACCTGATTCAATATCTCCGGAATATTTCGAGCGGTGCTGCTCCTTTTTCGCGGGTATCGCTTTGTACGACACCGCAGAGCAGCAGCACCAGAAGCCCGAAACTTTTTTATTCAGATAAGCTTTAAAAAGACGGAAATAAATATTGCCTTTGATAGTGCGCCGCTGCCGCCGCCAACGCCGGGATGAAAATAGAACGTCATATCGTGGCGGATTTCGCATCTCGACGTTCCTCTGCCGCCGCCGCCGCCGCTGCTGTGCTACGGGTCGCGTTTCGATCTAATAACTGTCGGCGTGCGCTCCTGCGTCAATCCATATCTCGCAAAAAGCCATGGGGATCTAGGGAAAATAGAAGGACGACGGCGTGCGAAAAATTGCGAAAAACTTTTCGTTCCGAATAGCGAGTCTGAATTACAAAAATATCGAAAATAATATAAGCTCAATGAACATTTGTTGAATGCAATTTAAATCGTTCGTGTCAACGTGACGACATTCGAAAAATATAAAATGGCTTGTATTCGCGTTTAAAGAGATTGTTAGATTTTGGCCAAGATCATTAAATAGTAATTTCTACAGTAATTTTTAGTTAACATATAATCTATTAGGTTGAATTAAACATTTCAAGTTGAAAAATTAAAAATACAAAGGTATCTATGTTTTTATATTCTTTTTGTGTACAAGGAGTGACGTTCTTAAGCTAAAAATAGATTAAAAAGTGACTAAAAGTTATCAATAATTTTACCAAAGCAACACTTGAAGTGTTTGTTCTGATTATATCTTATAAACATCTTTGAAACTCATAAATGTTTCTCACAGAAAACGTTAAGGGCTTATTTGTCATTTGACATTTATGCCTTACTTTATACCCCTGAAAATAGCATATTAGCAGCGTCAAATCGGCTTCTAAAATAGCTCTCCTCTCGCGATAAAGGTGCCCTCACAATAACATTATTATCATCGACAAACCAGTTTTGACTCACGTGCTTCACTCCCGTAACGTGGCCGCGTAACGGTGCAGGGTACTTTTAACTAAAACGTCATATTCGCAAAGTACTTGACCTTAAAAGGACATAAATATCCGGGCGCGTGTTGCTAACGGCGCGCTGAAAGACCGCGTGGAGAGAGGCGAACAAAGGGAGGGAGTGAGAGAGCTCGTCTAATCGCGAAATCTCGTGACTCCGGTCAATATCTGCGCTCGCGCGCCTAGCGTTTTTGCTACGTCTCTCTCTCTCCCTCTCTCTCTCTCTCTCTTTCCCCACCGAGCCATTATAGTTTCTGGCTTTTGACGTCTGGCGAAAGGGGAGTCGGATAAATAGGATGCACGAAAGCCAATCGCACCTGTTATATGCGCTCAGGTGGATGAGCGATGGAAGGCTGGGCTAGGAATTTTGGAAATCCGAATTCATTCAAGTAACTGAATACTGAGCGGCTGCTAATTCGAAAGTTACAGGGAAAACTGATAGCTGCTTTCTATTAAGAGTTTGCTTTGGTGTGATACTGCATCGGTGGGCCAACCAATCCTGACTGATAAACTTACAGTTGTTTTGATTAACGTTGATAAGCGGCGATAAACCCTTTGCAACTTTGATAAATCGTTGACGGTATTGATTTTATCATCAATATTTTACATCAAGCATTTGCTGACGTTTTTCGGTCGTTTTTCGAGCAGCACGCAAAAACTTTACGACGCTGGTAAATAAAGATTGTAGTTCGGTCACTGCGTGCCATTGCTTTCCATTTCGCCAAGGACACCAAGTTTCTCGATTATTCGCGCAAAACGCGAAATAAGGAAATGGTCACCGAGATTATACTAATTTCGAACTATTGAAAATAAAAGCGTCACTCTTCGTTCACGGACAGTTAAACGGATGCCTCGTCACAATCGATTAAGCCAGGATCGTTGCAGTTAATAAAAGTTTATGTTGGCACGCGCGAGGGAGCGCCTGCACGTGTAGGATAGACGCGAATTCCTGGACGAAAATTGATTGGAGTAATTTTGGAAAGTAGTTTATTGCGCCGGGAAGATTAATTTCGGCGCTACGTAAACAAACATTATCAAATGCTGCCGAACCGTAGCGTATTTTATCCGCAGTTCTTTTTAAGTACGGTTTCGTGAAAATTGTTTCTTTTGTTACTCAAGTCATTTGAATTGAACATATTATGGTAGAAATATTCTATAGAAATTCAGTTCTGAATTTTGAGTTTTAAATAGTAATTTTAAGTTATACATACATTTTGGATACAGCAGAATCTTCGCAAGCAGTGTTATTAAAGAAGCGTATGAGAATGTACCTTTGTATATTATATTCCTCTGCGTACAGTTGATTTCAAAGTAACTTTCGCAGCCCATCGTCCCGAAATTCCAAAAATAAAAATTTTCAATATTTTCCCGCACTAACTCTTCCGGCGCTTTAATATCTAGCTCTCGCAACACACAGAGAGAGCTTCCACAAAGAAATACGAGATGCTCGCGCTGCGAATTTCCAGGGACTCTCGGGGCACACAGCAGCAGCAGCAGCAGTAGCGGCTCTTCACGACGACTGCAGCTCTCTCTTTCTTTCTCTCTCCCTCGGTAACAAGAAAAATTCCACGAAGCGCTGCTAGGCGCCAAGCTTACGGCCAGGAAGAAAAAGGCGTCTATACAGAAGGGCAGCAGCAGCAGCAGCAGCAGCGGCAGCAACTAATCCTTCGAAAAAACGAGGAGAATCGTCGATGCGATCGAAGCGAACTGCGCGGCAATTAATTTTAATTGTCGACAAATCTTACCGAGCGAGCTCGAACCTTTCCTCTTCCTTCCCTTGCCTTTACCGCTCGCTTTGAAGCCGAACGGGATGTTGATAAATGAACGACAGGCGAGAGAGCGAGCAGCGCAGTGTAACGATTGATAGCCCGAATGCAGCGAGAAAGAGAGAGAGAGAGAGGGACGAGATAAGGAAGAAAACGAGGTGGGAAAGAGGGAGTATATACACGGCAGATAAACTAAGCGCTCAGCTACTGCGCAGAAAAAGCTCGACGACGACGACGACGGCGATCGAAGAGAGGAGCAAAGCGTGGAAATGCACGGTACGGAGCTGTGCTATTGCTACACGAGTGGGAAGAGATATCGCGGGAGGATCGCCCGCGCCGGTGAAAGGAGGAAACGGGCGGCTGTCTTTGTTGCGCAAAAAATTTCGAGCCGAGGCTCGATTTTTCAGCCTGACTTTTCTGCGAGGGCCCTTATTTATTTCCCGCCGTATACGTCTTTGTTTCGGCTCCGCGGATTCCGCGTTTACCTCTCCTTCCTTCTGTCGCTTTTGCAGTTTTTCTTTTTAATCCATTTCCC
Organism: Ormyrus labotus; assembly: GCA_035582975.1. Taxonomy (NCBI): domain Eukaryota; kingdom Metazoa; phylum Arthropoda; class Insecta; order Hymenoptera; family Ormyridae; genus Ormyrus; species Ormyrus labotus. Next base: position 23,723,072 of record JAWWEO010000045.1, on the reverse strand, counting down.
TGTCTGACTGTTGCGTCTATTACTACTTACCGAGAATTAAAAATGCCGCTCGAATGCCGAGCAGAAAAACACCGTCCTCGGCGAGAATCGAAATCAAACGCCCCGGCAAGAAGAAGCGGCGATAAACGCCGAAAGAGGGGAATAAAAGCGGAATAAGGAAAATAAACAAAGCAGACGCAGAAACGAATGAGAGAGGCGCATAGAATGCGTGCGTGCCTTGCACCGGACGAGATTCTCATTCAAGGTCGTCGTCGGCGAGAGCGAAAGTATAAAGTTTGTCTGGTCGGTGGAAGAGGAGGGGAAAAGGAGCCGCAAAATGTCCATCCGACCGAAGGGTTAAGGACTACTGGGAAAAAAAGGAGCAGGAAACGAGCCGGGCAAGGAAAAAAGAGGAAAAGCCAACTCTTGGGGCCAGATCTCGTTTCGGATGTACGGCTGCGTATAAGAGAGGTCTATTGATTTTGAGAATACAGTCGACGGCAGATCGATATTGCCAGGAGAGAGATGAGCTGGAATTTTTCAAAGAATTCATCTTGTTTTTCAGTTACATTATCAAAATGTAAGCAAGCATCGAATGTTTTTTAAATAATATACGTGAAATAAACGTAATCTAATTCAACAATATTCTTGCCGTTTTCGTAAAAAAAAAAAAAAAAAAAAAAAAACTATAAGCAACTGATGAACGAAATTTTCTATAGAACCGACATGTAGCCTAAGTGATGCCACTATCGTTCTCCTTAATGCTAGCAGCAGACTCCTCCACTCTAAACCGGGAGTAATTAGGTCAGCGGCGATCGACGAAATCGTAAAAAATTTAACGAATTTTCTCCTCCGCCAGCTATTAAAAAAGATAAAGCTGAAGACGAAGAAGAAGAAAGCAAGCAAGTAAAGCCATTCGCTCAGCGGTATCATCCTCCAGCTAGTCTCAAACTCACAACTTGTTTCTCTCCTCTCCTCTCTCTTCCTCCTCCTCTTCTTCCTCGGCCATGCGGTCACCGCGGGATCGCCTAACTCCCCTCTCCTCCCCAGATGGATCTTTGTCTCTCTCTCTCGCGGAATTACCCGGACTTTAGAGCTCTTGTTAGGTTTTAACGCTTTTCCGAAAATTAATTCGTTAAGCGGGCCGACACCTATTTTTTTATCCGCTCGAGGGAAAGGCGAGGCGGTTTACGACTTTATTTGTCAGGAAAATATTGGCTTGGCTCGGCGACAAGAGTCGCCCTCTTGGCATAATTGAAAGATTCCGTTAATGAGGCGGCCCGTAAATTTTCGGTATTACCGAGAAGGAACGTATTAGCGCGATAATAAATTAATCGGGAATTAATGGAACGATTAAGGAGATGTATGTTTTGAGAAGTACGAGCTGCTGCGCAGAAGGTGTTTCTTAGCGGAGGCGACCGTGCAAGAGTATCGAAAGTTGCTGCGAACTTTCCTTAAATCCGACGTTGAACTTGCTATAAACTTCAGCTGTGCAGCGAAGTAATGTGTCTTGCATAAGGCTTTTCCCATTGTCTTTAGGAATGTTGCAATTAAAATTATTTATCGCCGGGCACTGAATATTGTCAAATGCTTTCTCTCGGCAGATTCATTTGCCTTTTTAAGCTATAAATTATTATCTAAAAAGTATTTGCTTTTCGCAGAAACTTGACTGAAAGAAGAATTAACATAAAAAAGTAATTTTATTTTATCAGGTAGTATAACTTTTACTAAAATTGTAGTTTTTTTTTCTCAAAATAATTATGTGCATTGATGAAGTCATAAATTTGTTTAATTGCAATGTTATTCTTTCCGTTAAAAGATTTCTAGAAACAAGATATTTTACCAACCTATTTAATTTCGTTAAACTATATTTTGCATATAATATATAATTAAACGTAAAATTCGCTTTACATAGCGATGTGTTATTACTTAAAATAATGTATTGCGTAACTTTCGAATTTATTATCGCAATATTTTAAAATGTGCAGTTTCAACGCAATCACTTGTATTAATAAATCGATCTTAATTTAGCTCGAAGGTCAGTATTTCAGTTACCGAACGAAAGCATTAATCTTGAATCAATTACAAAAACACCTTTCCCATTTCTTACTCTCCGATTATTAATTCAAACTTTGTAAGACCCGGAAAATACCTTCAGCGTCAGTCTGCGCTCGAAATTCATAATTCAAAAACACTCCGTTCTTTTTTTTCCGCAAAACAAACCCGCGAAGCAGAAAAGATAGGCTTCGCTCGGCTGTAATATCGTTATTACACGTATGAGTAACAACTGCATTCTCGTGCGGCAATAAGTCATAGCCAGGCGCATGAAGAAATTATTGCGAAACACTGATAAGACAAGCATCGCATTTGCAATTCAAATGCGTGCAAAGCCCCGATAAGATTTTCATGCGAATATTATTACAATTCGCCCTGTCTCGCCTTATCGCGAGAGTATTATTGAAATAGACAGTAGGGAAACGCACAATAAAAATAATGGGGAATTTAATAAGGAGCTCTCGCGCGCATATTTAAATATTTCCTTACGATTATCCGGTTTTCTTTCGTTCGGAGGCAGAGAATTCAATTACGTAAAACGATTATTCCTCAGACAACTTAGACTCTCTTATCTCGCACAATGGCGCGTGCCGGATAAAAATGAAGCACGAAAAGGATCCAGTCTTTTATTCGCGAATCGGATTCGGATCTTCTGTAAGGGAAGAGTGATTTTAATTTACTGCAGCCGCGTTTAATAACCGTTCCTAATAATCCATGCAGCTTTTTATCGTTGAATTTAATTCGCACTCTTTTGATGGGAGTAACTGTTCGCCTCGTCGTAATTCCGAGAATTCAATTGTAAAGCGTTTGCTCACTTTTCATGAAATTTCGTTCCACGTCTTTATTAGCAGCGAATTGACGAACTCGAAGATTCGCCTTATCTCGTAAAAAGGCTTGCAAGAAATGAGCAATCGTGAAAAACAGGACGCAGGGAGAGAGAGAGAGAGAGACGCGAGTGAGGAAGCAAAATAACGAGTGAGGAAAAAATGTTATTTGCTCGCTCTCGCTCGATTTGCGTGGCGGCGCTTCTCGCTCGCTCTCCTCTTTTGTCTTCTCTCTCTCTCTCTCTCTCTCTCTCTTTTTCCGCGAGTCGTGCCGAGGCTTTCTTTTCCACTACAAAGGTCACTAGACTGTGTCACTCACTAGCTCTCTCTAGTTCTTTCTCTGTCTTCCTCCTCGCTTGTCTCGAGCGAGGTTTTAAACTGTTGTTGCGGCTGGCAATTTGATTCTTCCTTTTATTTTGTTCTTTTTCGAATTATCAAAGCATTGACATGGCACATTTATTTTTATTTGTAAATTTTTCCATTGAATATTATAATATTATTTTATTTTATTTTGTTTTAATCGAGTCTTCATATTAGGTCTAATGATGTTTTTAATATATTTTGAGTAATTTATCAAATAATATTGACTCAGTCAACAGAATAGCTTCTCGATATTGCAAATAATATTTACATGAATAATAAACAACATCGAAATTTTTCTTCCTATTTAAATGTTGATGAATCATTTATCTTTAATATTATTACGAATGACAAAACGCTTCAAACATATCCCAAGGAAAAAGCCAATTTCCTGTAGAATCATTCTCAAAAACACCGTCTGTCAAGCCTTACTAAACAAAAACAAGGTCTAATATTTGCGTCACGTATCCAGTAAACACTTAAAAAAAAAAATCAAAATCGCCTCTGCCGCGAAAAAGAGCTCGATCTCAGAGCGCAAACAAGGATCATCCAGGACGTCAAAGGACGTTCACGTCCAATCTCCACCTCCTTTCCTTATAAACACGGCGGCGCAAAGCATCTCTTTGTCTCTTGCTCGGCCGTTTTCTGCCCTCTCTCTCTCTCTCTCTCTCGCCAACCTCTAGCCGAGCGCGCGAGGCCGTCGACCTCGCGGATAAAATGTGCCGCGAGGTCAATGATTACGCTTCGAGCTCTCTCTGCCCCCACCTCCCCGTTTCAATCTTTCGCGTAATTCGTCTATACGTGCCTTTATTTGCGCGTGTGTTTCCTGCGAGCGGCGCATTCGTTATAAATCAAGCCCCCTTTATCGTGAAGCTTTATCTCTCTCTCTCTCTCTCTCTCTCTCTGGGCTTTCGCGCTCTAGGCGTGTCCGTTGTTGTTGTTACTGCAGTTGCCGTTCCGCTCCTTTCTTCCTCCGCAGCGGCTTTTTGGTTGGCCTTTTTTTGGAGCTGCGAGGAGAGGATTGTGCGCGCAACGATGATTTGTGAGGATTTGCGCTTAAGGTCGTGATTTACGAGGGCGCGCTTTTTGGGATTTTAATTTGATCAGCTGGGATAATTTAGTGCTTTAATTGCAGGTTTTTCTCGGCTCGCGACTTAAGGTCCTCGCACCTTTTTCCTCTGATTTGTGTCTTTATACGCTCGAAATGCAAGGTGCGGAATAGATTTATTAGTTCTCTGCTCTATAAATAAATCGACTTATCGATTGAATAATGAAACCGATAACTCGAAAGCAATGTAGTTTTAGCGTGGCAGCAGACCTCAGGTTTGATGGATAGTCGCTAGTTAAATTAGGAAGTCCTTGGATCATTTGCAAATTACTTACAGATAAGACGCTTTTTAAAACTTGCACCCTACCTTCGCAATTTCCATTAAAAAAAAAAAAAAAAAAAAAGAAACACTAATCGGCCCAACAGAACTTTCATTAAACAACGGCCAATGCAACCCGCAAATAGTTTCGTCAGCGCTATCAGTTAGAGACTGAGAGGTATGTGGTTTTGCACTCGCTGCTAGCCGTGTACTTAGATAAGTCTTACTTAGCGGGACGAGCGTAAGAATATTCTGGTAAGAAATTTGTTATCGGAAACTACTCGAACCGTTGTTTGCATCGACGACTCGTATTAGCTGCAGCGCTGCATTGTAATATAAGTGCTGGTTTAATGTATCGCTTCAACTTTCTATTACTGTGTTGACGATTACAAGAAATATTTGCTTAATCCTTGTTTAACCGAGACTGAATTAGTAATACAACGATTATTACTAGTAAAATCGTTGTGTTAATTGTGTTAAAGTTCGTTAGTTTTTTAATTATGTGAGTAACTGATAAATATACGGATGGTGAATTAATAATAATTATTAATTCTGTGAGATTAATAAATTTGGCTTGAAATATTTCTCTTCTTTTTTTGCTTTATTTTTATTTAATAATGCTAAGATTTATCATTAGATATTTTATAGCTTATATCGGAACTATTCTATCTATCGATAATCGAGCTGAGCCCAGTTTTTATTTTGTTTGATAAAAACACTTATATGACCATTGCACACACATTACGCATCCCTTAATACCTTCTAACAAATCATTCAGCGACCATCGATGAGCTCCCAAGTCCGAATTAAGTCAGTAGTGGAGTGCATCGCGCATTAAGGGGGTTCTATACCGAAAAAATTTCAAAAAATCGAAATTTTTTTTATTACATATTTCGATTCTATAGACTATA
>JAWWEO010000045.1:23682355-23717476 GCA_035582975.1 Ormyrus labotus | reverse complement strand
CTCAACTTTAAATGTTATTATTTTTTATTTTTACACGGTAACTCACCTCAAATTTTATTCAGTATATTCTGTAAGTTCTAATGAGTACTTTTAACTAGTTTTTAACATGGTTTTGGATAAATCACAAAACTATAGAGCTACCTTAAATCTCTATACGTCGTTATTAGGTTTGTGAATAATAAACTTCATCCCGGCGGCTTTTATTATTCATTCTGTTTCCCACAATTATTAATTTCAATATTATCTCGTTACTATTGCTGTTCTCGTCACATGTAACACGTGCTGTCTTCCTTCCATCGCCTCTCCATACGGTTACGAGTGAATCCACACGAGGTTGCATTAAAGATACGAGTCTCGTATGATTGAGCGAAGCTTTCGACTTTTATGAAATGTATGTTTTCAACTCTATCATTCATTTTACGATGATGAAATGTTTATGGATATAAACCGTGTGCGTGGAATTTCTTTTTGTTTTATCGCTTTTAATCCAACTAATGCAGACGTGTTGTTGCGGATAGCTGCATTCAGACTGATGTGTGATTTTACGACGATGAAATGTATAATTCGTCTTCTCCTAATCAATAAATTAAGTGTTTGCCGCTTGTTGTGTGGTATCTTGTTTCAATGTATTAAGTATCATACATTGATGCTATTAAAAGCATGTAATCTAGTGAAATAATAAACGCAATTTTATTTTATAACTTTTCTTTATTTTCTGAAATAAACAGCAGAATTTTTACTAAGCGTTATTTCTGAATCAAATATTGATTTAATTAGCAGAAATAAAATGTAAAAGTTACACAAAATCTGTTTTTATCGATTAACAAAGATAAGGTTGTAGCATGATGTTAACTTTTTTAACGTATACATGTATATGCCACAAAAGAATTTATTATGATATTATTTTTCTTAGTTGCCAATTAGTTTGAAGAGATAATCAAGTAGTAACAAACGAGCTCTTCATTAACGTCACTCAGTAATAAAAGTCTCTAATGAATCACGTCAATAATGATTAAATTTAGAAGAGATAGAATCATCCTTATTATTGGTTTCTGCACAAGCTGAAAACGTCTACTGTAAAGGAGGTTTTTTTCGTATCTGATCGCGATAAAGCCTCTCTTCTTCATTCGAGATTAGCGAAAAAAGTGGAACAGTCTAACAGGTTGAATCAGATAACTGATAAATTTCAACTTGTCGTTTCTATTTCTGTCTCTTCAACACATTATTGGAGTACCTACGAGTTTTTCAATGCCAAGGTATCTAAATGAAATTATTCATGACCAGAAGATCTAATATTGAAAATTCACTGCTTATAAATTAACTGATTCAGCTTCGATAAGCTGGAGGTGCAGTTCTAAATCCTGTTAATAGAATACCGAAGGAAGTGAATTTAGTCAGCTGATGCAATGAAAAATGTTCTAGAAAAAACTAGTAGTAAGGAAACGGCTTCATTCCGTCGGTATTCATTTAATTTTCCAGCACTACATGCACCTATCGAGATAACAAAGTTTATAGACCACAAAATAGCAATGAAATAACCAATGAATGTCAGACGGTAAAATCTATTATGCTTTCCCTAAATAAGTCAATGCGGCTTTGGGCTTTTTCAGGCACTAATTTCCCAATACCGAGTCGAAGCCACGCAATAACAAAGTGCACGCCATTAAAGCCCATTTGAGGTATAATTCGAGCAGGGAGGGACGGGAAAAGAGGGATAGACATAAAAAAAGAGCGGGGAGGCAAGAATCGACGTCTCGACAGAACAACAAAAACGGTGGTGGCGGCGCACTTCTTCTCATCCTCAATAATAGCGCATTACGAAACGTAAATCGTCGCTCGTCCAACTTTATATACTTGTGGGGGGGGGGGAGGTTAATATCTTTACCCGAGGTAGGGGAGAAGCAGCGGAGAGATAGACGGAGACGACGACGACGTCAAAAGTTATAGCCCGAGCTGTATAGCGCTGAATGTTCTATTTTCGTCGCGAGCCGCCACCGATTGATCCGTCAAGCCATTGCGTTCTCTCTCCCTCTTTCTCCCTCTCGTTCCTCCATCGATCTCGTCATTAGCGGCCGCTAGGGGGAGAGTGAGAGACCGTATGCTATTGTGCGTGCTCTGCAGTTGTAGGGGCAGAACACACGCGAATGCTAGAGGAGCTTTTTTCCTGTTTCCTCCTGCCGCAGGCTGCTTTTCACGCGTGATATGAATATTTTATTTTTTGATTGACGCCATTATTGCAACGCTGGGAAGCTATTTTATTCTCAAATTATTTGAATGTTTTCGTTTTATTTTGTTGAAAAACTGGATTTCATTCACTGTGCTCATAAAAAACTGTAATTCCAAATTAGAATGCAATGATAACACAATGGATACCATTTATCCAGTAGTGGATATAATCCCGAATTCTGTTACATTTCCGTAAACAAAATTAGCTCAGTAATTAATAGTTTGAGCATTCAAAGAAAATTCCATCCATTCCACACACCTCTCAATCCATTCCTCTAAAATTCAATTAAGCATTGCTTCGCAGAAAAGCCAGAGTGGCTTGGTGCTTGGCACCTAGCCGGGCGAGCTGCTTTAAAGTCGTCCAGGCTCTTTATTAACGAAGCCCGACGTCGAAGCTACAGCGCCGCGGTCATGCATATTTCAAAGGGAATGCCTGGGCACACGCGGTGAAAAAGCTTTCGATTCCTCGTCTGATCAAGCGGTGCTCGCGGGAGAGGAGAGAACAAGTAAGCACCGCACGAACATTAGCTGGAGTTTCTCTCTTTCCTCGTGCTCGCCGACTCGAAACGAGTCCAGCCTTTCCTCCCCCGCCACGCCGCGGTTGAAACTTTAGCATTGTTTATTCATCGACACTTAACCGCACCACTCTCCACTTTGCTGAGCTGGCTGCCCCTCGCGCCGCTGCCGGAGAGCAGCCTTTCAGCGTTTCCAGGGGGCGAACGAAGCGTCCGGCTAGTTTTATGCTCGCCCATTGTGCTTTCGCTCCGCGTAGATTGGTCGCGGAGTTGGAGCTCGATTTGCCGGGATTATTTACTTTATCTTTCGGCTGGAGTCTGGATGATTGTTTTCTTAGCAGTTCGTGCTGGTTAATTGCGAACAAAATTGAAGCTAGTCATATTTATCGTACTGTTTTATGCTGTGTCTTATGGTAATGGCAAAGTCAAGTTATAGAACTGTTTTCTGTATAACTATAATTCAAATTGAATATTTGCATTTGGAAACAATTTATTGTTAATGTGATACCAAAAACGCGTAGGACATCATTCATTGGGAAAGTCTATGGTAGTTGTCTAGTGCTGGAAAGTTGATTATTGAGTGTCTGTACGGTAATTCAAACCTAAATTAGTACAAACTCAAAAGTTGATAGAGTAGTTAAGTTTATTATCCAATGTATCGGAAAAATTGACTTAAGACTAATTCTAATTTACTTAAACACGTTCACTTACTGGATAATGTCTGTTTAATCACTTTCCGAATATTAAAATTAATTTGTTATAAACGTCATCTAAATTTATTTTCTTCTTGTGAAAATATTCTGACAAAAATATCTCTATACTCCAGATACGTACTAGAGATTTTTTTAAGTTTAAATGTGTAAATTTTAGATACTGTTTTTGACTTACAACTAATATAGTTGCCAACATTGTCTATTATTAGATCACAAATTTTGAAATTCAATTCTAATACCAGGTTAAACTGTACGAAAGAATATTGCAATCTTAAATTAAGTCATTGTCACAAACTGAATTGATGAAATCCGAGTAGGAAAATAGTATAATACAAGAAAAGTTATTAAAACATTTCTGCGTCGATACTTGCATCCTCTCCAGATGATTAATTACTAAGTACACTCAGCTTTTAAAGCGCGCTCGACTTAATCTCCTCTTTACAAAGCATTGATAAACTTTCTGCTTTATTCACCGAGATTCCGCGCGAGAAATTTTGCTGAAAATACACGAACAAAGAGAGATTCGATTCGATTAGATTAAATAATAATTTTTTTGTACATTATGTTGTACAAAATAAAATACAATAGTCTAAACAATAATATAGTAATTCTGTGCAATAGTGTGAATCATTCAAATAAATTACGATAAAAAGGTAATCGAGAAGACGCATGAGAATAATAGCAATAATTAAGCACATACAAAAGTAAATAGTAACAGTACAAAAGTATTATATATGAATTATGCAATGTTATCAATAGTGAGGTAAAATAAGTAATTTACAATATTGAAATAAGTAATAAGTAGAATAGACGATGGACGCATGCAGCAGTATCGCATGTCTAAGTGTGAGGGTAGGATGAGAATGTGATGAAGTAATGCAAGGCAAAAAAGATGATTTAAAACAGAGCAGACGAATTAAGAGAGAGATCAGCTATTTTCAAGATGAAATAGATGATCAAAGAGCTGGAACATGAATTGATAGGTGGAGGATGATTCTCGAATCTGTTGAGACAATGAGTTCCAGAAATAAGATGAACTAATATGAAAAGATCTACGCACGGTCTCTGTGCCAAATCGTGGGATGTCTAAAGGAATAACCTCACCTCTCACAGTTGTCACTATAAAGTTAAAGAACGCTAGCAAGTACGACGGAGTATCAGAGTGAATTATTTTGTAAATTTTGCAAATTGCCCGCAAAATATTTTCTATGTTAGTCTTTAGTGAGCCAGCTTAATTCCCGTCTGTAATAGATGTGAGTATCTTTTCTGATACCATAGATGTAGCGAATACCACTATTAATTAGTCAAGGTGGACAAGGGAGCAGTAGTCAACAATTGGCGATATCAAGACAGAGACAGAGATCATTGACATAAAACGCAAAAAGTAATGGATCCAGGCGAATCCTTGCGACACTCCAGTATTAGGAGATCTAAAGGAGGAGGTATTGTTTTCGCTAATGACTGCCTGCTTTCTATCATTGAGATATGACAGAAGTCATCGTATTACTGTCTTAGAGAATCCAAAGTAGAAGAGCTTCTTGAGAAGTTTTACATAACACACCGTCTCAAAAGCTTTGACACAGTCAAATAGAAGTAGAAGGGTGACTTGTTTTCGGTCAATACCGAACCTAATGTCATCAGTGAGTTTTAGCTGACCAGTTTGTGTACTATGACCAGAGAAAGAGTGAGAGAGAGCACGAGCATTACGCGCTCTCTTTTTATCCGCGATAAGATCTCTCGCAGAAAGTCCATTAGCAAGCCCTCGACAGCCGGCAAATCCCGCGGCGACCAAATTGCAGTCTAAATCGAAATTACTGGGAGCGTATCCCCTGAATCGGCGCGAGTTTCGCCACGCCACGTGAACACGCTGCGGCAGCTGCTGAGAGAATAAGAGATAAAAATTAAGGAAAATAACACACCAGTGCAAATAGTGAGGAGCCGAGGACGAACTATTTCTTTACGAGTTTAAGAATTCTGCTGGGCAGTAATCGCTAAGTGATCTTTCAATTTTAGACTGCGCTTGCAATTTTTTTTCTCTCGTGCTGTTTAATCTTACGAAAAGAGTTGGAGCACCTTTTCAGATTTCAAATGAGATTAGTGGAATACAAGTCCGCTAATCGCAATCATAACAGTGACTTATTGCAGAATGAATTGCATGCACGGTAGTTATAAAAAAATCTAAATTTTCTTTTACAAGGGAAAATTAGCACTAATAATTTCACTCGCTTAATTAAAAAAAGAAAAAAAAACTGCTCTATAGCCATGATGAAACCTAAAAAAAAATACCAGTCACTGAAGTCACGTAACTATTAGGCAAAAGCCTAATCAGACATGTAAAGGAGCCAAAAGAAGCCGAAATTCCCTCACTCCCAGCCAAAGCGTCTATCCAATCCCTCTCTATCCCCGAAGCTCCCAAACAACGGCGCGACCCTCTCTCGACTACACAACAGAGCCAGACGGTATCGAGGAGCTTAGACAGCCACATGGTCGCTTGCGAACACGCACAAGGCGAGCGGGGGAGGGAGGGGGGGGGGAGGGCAAAGTCGCACGGGTGTATAAGCAAAAGAGTTTAACGCGGTTATCGCGTCGCCGCTAATTCCTCAGCTGTTCTTATCACCTCGGCGCCGGGCCCAACGGCAGCCGGAGCTTCGAGGGATCGACGCAGGAAAGGGAGGAAGGAAGGAAGGAAGGTGAAAGAGGGGGAGGGGGGTTAAACTTGGGCTAACTTGCTGTGCAGGCGAGGTGTAATCGATACGCGAGGTGTAGAGAACGTTTCGCGTGCGCTCGATACTCCCTAGCAGCGAGACAGACTGGGATGCCGGTGTATTATGCGCGGAATATGTGACGTGGACGTTGACGAAGATGACTAAGGTAATACGTTGCGTCGTGCCCTTCCGTTTATTATCTGTCTCTCCGTCACCCGCCTCCTCCCACCCGTCTTTCTCTCTTTCTCTCTCCCGCTTCCGCTTTCTGTCTGTCTGCCAAAGCTACCGACTGGGAAATCTCTTGGGTTAATATTGAAGAGAGGCTTAATTAGCATTTTCTCGGTGTGCTGTTGCGTATCGGATTTTTGACGGCAGGGGGAAGCCTTTTTCGCTTGCTCACGGGATCTATTGCTTCTCGTAAGTATTAAAATGTAAAACTTGAATTTTATTACTAGAGTGATGTTGACGTTGTTGCACGGAACTATAAATCAGGTCTTAGTTCGAGAGCCTTTGCTAACTTTCATTATGAAATTAGTATAGTAGAAGTATGAGAGTAATTAGAATAAGACTGTGATGACTTATTTACTTGATATTGAATGACATAAAATTGATAACAATTCTCAGAGGATCACAATGACATGCGAACCTTAAATTATATTAGCTGCACCAAATGAAAGTGAATAAACAATAAATGAAAAAATTCGAATTACTTTAGAAATAAAACTGCTGATAACAATAAAATATAGAAAAGATAATTTATTGACTTACACTTTATCGTGGTTCATGTAAATATTATTAAAACTTGAACGGTTTTCTAAAACAAGCATATTTTCTCCTCGGCGCTATCTTGTTTCTCGTTTTCCTTCCTCCATAAACTGCTCGCCTCATCTTTTTTCCCATGCAAGCCTCGTAAGGTTACCTCAGCCGTCGTCGCGCACACGAACACCACCCGCCGGTCGCCGTGCTGTTGTGTGTAACTCTGGCGTCGAAGACGCGCGCGAAAAGTGAATCTAGGGGATTTTCTGCTCTCGCCTGCGACGAGAGAGATAGGAGAGAGACTTTTACTCCTCGGTTCTTCCTCGGATGGTTCGAGACGTCGGAGATTCTATTTAAATTACGCGGAAAACTGCTCTGGAAGGTGTTTACTGAAGTTCTGTTTTTCCATGTGCCGAAGGATCTTCCTCCTCCTTCGCCGTAACAATTTTCTGATTTGATTTCTTTTGAAAATTATTTCTCGCGGATAAAAGTAATTTGTAAGAATTTTTTAAATATATTTAAAGAAAATAGGGTAACAGGTGAGTGACTTCAATAATGAAGGGGCACTAAAATTTTTCTTCAGATATTTCATTACAAATTCGTATGTAATGTAAAAAATTCGAAAAGAATTTAATTAAAACTATGTTGATGCTACCGGGCCGAGTTCCAAACGAATGGTTTTCTCATTACTTTAAGAGGATTGGATATTTGTTTGAAATGAACAATTTAAATTTAACTCGAAGCCTTCGCAGATGTAGCTAAACGCCAGTTTCACTTTCGAATCTTCAGAAATTAATAACTCCATAATTTATCAATTCAATAGATTCCATGCCGTGGAACGGAAGAATCGAGGAAAGCAATAAGAACAATGACGCAGTCCTTAGTACAATCTCTTGCGTAATGCAATATTAAAAAGCAGAGAGAGAAAATGACGGCAAGTGAGATGCCTTTCATTTATTACACCCCCGTAACTTTGTGCGTTTCATTCTTTTCAATTTCAAAAACTACTTCGAAAATCTTTGACTCGCGAAGTGAATGGGGGTAAGGAAAAAGCATTGTCCTTTTTCTATATCAAATCAGAAAGAATAAAGAGACGTCTCGAAGTCGCATGAATACATAAAAAAAGATATGTATAACGTAAACTTTCTCCAAACACTTCACCGCTGTCCTGTATAAGCGAAGACAGCCCAGAAAAAGGAGACCGAAGAATGGCGAAACAAGTAGAAGTTAAAAAGAAGATCGAATCCCGATACAAAGAATACAGAGAAGGCGGAAAAAAGTATGAGGTATTGGCAGCTTTCATTTTTCTGGAACTCCGCCGCCGCTGTACTTCCATTGTATTTTAATACGAAAGTTATTCCCGTATTTTCTTGCTTGAAAATGTTCGACAGATATAATTGAGACAAGCAAAATTCTGAAATTTATACTTAAATGTGCACACTTCGAGTAAAGGCACAAAAGAAGTTTAATTAACTTCTGCAAGTAACTTTATTAGTGATTAAATATTAATATTTCACGTTTTAATTAGTTTACTTGATTAAAACATTATTTATGTCGACTTTAAATCTGTTTTTCTTGTTATTTATGTTGCCAATAACTTAGCTAATTGTTTTACGATGCGTGAAACTTTAGTGGTTTAATGTATGGAAGTTATAAAAAGATGGGTTTATTATGGAAGCGTATGAAAACCGCGCAATTTTGGTATCATCTTCCTGACATAAATTCTGAATGAATGGAACATTGTTTGCGTGAATAACCTAAATTATATAAAATTACTGTTAAAATTTATAGATAAACTAACTAATAAAACTGACATATTAACGAATAAATTACGAAATAGGGTACCTCAATGCAATATTTATAAATTGCTTGGACGTAAAACGTAAAATCCATCTTAAATTCAACCCGCTCCAAGTGATCAGCATAAATCTGTAGAAAATTTTGTAAAAATCAGCGTATCTCGAGCATCAGCCTTGAACAAAGGGCTTCCATTTCAAAGGGTCAGACGCTCTCTCTCTCTCGCATGAAAAACAACGGCTCGCGAAGGGAAGAGAGAGAAAAGAAGAGCGCGGCGGAGGGATCCGGTCCCATGATAATAAATAGAGGCACTGCTGCGTTTCCTAAGCGCGTATATCGGCATCGTCTTGGTTCTCCTCCTGCTCCTCCTGCCCTCCTTCCGCGGGGACGTGCAGGAGATAAAAGCCCAGGCGAATGGAAAAATGGCACATGTCGATAGGTATCCCCGATGACAAATTCGTGCACGGTCTCGCATCGCTGCCTCCTCGCCCGAAAAGTAACGTCAACGCCCTGGACTGTAATTTGTTCTCCTTCCTCCTCGCTTTTTTGCCGCCGCCGCCGCCGTTACACCGGATATTCCGTAGTTTGCCTCGACTATTTTTCTCGAGCTCTCGTTTTTCGTTTGTTACGCTCTTGCCGTTTGTTTCGCCACGGGGTGAGGGAGAGGAGAGGAGGCGGTTGCTCGGCGACGTTCCAAATTCCATTTTTCCTCGATCTTTGATTCGAATTAGAATGCATGGACAGCTGGGGATCTGCGAGGAAGGATGACGGGGTATGAGGCCACTTGCGAAAGTTACTTGCGAGGCGATTTGCCCAGGACGCGCTTTTCAATTGAGCTACTCGAGTGAAAGATGCATGACCTGGCTGCTTTTATAGTTGAGTTAAGCAAATATTGACAAAAATTGACACGTGGAGAACGCAACTAAATAAAGTAGCTAATGTTGTTTTATTCACTTAAAGTTTTATTAGTCTTTACAATGATTTATAAATCCCTTCATCTCGTATGATCACTTGTAAGTTATATGTGTACTGGTTAATGGAATCTTCTTCCGGCCTGAATTGATTTGCTGGGGCTTCGAAAAGCCATTATTCTTGAATGATTTAATGAAAGTACCGGTAGAAGGAAATTGGTCTATTATATCAAGAATTTCGTATCTTATAAGTTCGCCGGCTAAAGGTCCCAATAAATAAAAGAAGCCATTCATTTATCCTGATATATTTTTAACCACAGTTTTTAGTTTCGCATTCTCCATTACGATTTGAAAATCCTCCCTTATCAATCAGAAACTTCAGATTAGTTGCCACCGCGCGTTGTCGTCCTCTCCCAATTCACGCTTTATAACTTTTCCCTAAAAAAAAAAAAAGGGAACAAGAGTGTCGGAAGAAGGAAACCGGTATCCCCCATTTCAGGATCCGTCTGGCGGCGAGTCTGTTCTTCTCGTCGTTTGTTTCCTCCTCCTTAATTTTCTCGTCCCTCCCTCCTTAGCTCCTCGACTATTCGCTTAGGAGGCGAGCCCAGCTGCCTGGGCGCGGCTTATTTTCCGCGGTCGGCTTGATCGGTCGCGATTACGTTCCTGCTGGCTTCGCAGGGAAAGGAGAGTCGAGCGAAAGTCCTGCGGAGAGAAAATCCCGGGACTCGTTAGGGAAAAGGGGGGGAATCCCCGAAGTGCACCTCTCGGCAGTGTGCTCTCTTTCGTATCTTAAATCCTCGCGAGAGTCTGTCGAACTGCTGCTGCTGCCACGCCGCTGGGCTCGCCTTCTTTTCTTCTTCTTTCTCTCGGGGAGCAGCTTCTGCGGAATTAGGATCCGATAGATCGAACGAGATGCTGACTCTATCTCTCTATCTTCTGGCTTTTTTCTTTTTTTACTATTATTGGATCGGTAGCTGCAGCGCTGGATGAACGAATATAAGTGGATGAGAAAGTTGGGGGAGGGGGGGCTTTTTTGTAAGATTGGAATTTTCATATTAAGGGAGAAGTGTAAAACTCTCTGCCTTCATTCCATCTTTGAACAATCAACTGGACGTTAATATTTTTAAGCTAGAAATTCGTCGATGGAACATTTTCTGGAAGCTCGAGAAGAGCTAAAAAGTCCTCTATCCAAATTTCTCATTTCCGTGGAAATCCTCCCTTAATTTACCACTTCATCCACGGCGGGTCTTATCGTTCCGCTTTCCTCCCCAGCAATCCCTCTCCTTGTCTGCCGCTCTTTTTTCTCCTCTGTGCACTGCCATCCTCGGGATCGGCAATTCCTTGCGCGGATCTAAGTACCGCAGATCCATCCCCCTGCAGAATCATGCTATTCCTGTCTCTCCTCTATCACCTTCTCCTTCTCGTTCGGTTGCAGCAAAGCTGGATAAGCAAGCGGCACAAATCTCGCTGCGACAGCTGATATAGTTCTGCCTTGGGCTTTCGCTGACTTTTTCTCCTCTCCCTCCCTTTTCCAGATTGTTTGTTTCAAGTTGCTGCTGGTGAATTGTTTATTTATTCGCTGTATTGGTCTGTTTGGGAAGATTGGGCGAAATTTGTTTTTACGTTTAATTGACCTTCGGCTGATAAGATTTCCGATGATCTTAACCTTGCTCCGATTGATTCACCAAACAAGTTGGTGCAAGGCCATCTTCTATCTTCTAAAATTTTGTGAAAAATATTTTTTACAAAAATATTTGTCAAAAATTTTTCTTATCTGCTGCTTTGTCTTTTATAATTTTGTTTTTCATACCGTGTTTGCATTACATGAGTCGCAATAACGTATAATTAACAATATGAAATTTATGATGCAACATCTGGACTTTTTATCTAACCAAATTTTCACAGATGCATTCATTTTGATGCATACTTTTTGATAATGGAATCCCAAATTAAGTTCTTTCAATACCGTAAAGTTCATTGATTACATTTTTTTATTAAAAAAAAAGCGACTTCACAATTTCTTGTGATGTCCAAACAGACATAGTTTCTGTTTTGGATCTGCAAGTGGAATGACTGAAATTAAAAACCACACTTTCACAACGCTCTCCTCGCGTATCAGAAAGTAAAAGAACTTCATCATCGTTTCGAACTACTCCCATAAAGATAATTCCAAGCAACAGCATTGCCAAACTCCCCGGTGCCGGGATAATTGCTCGCTTTCTCGTTTGCACAGCTGGTCCGAAAGATGCTCCCCCTCAACCTGATTCCGGAGCTACTGCTGCTGCACTCGCGCTTTTATTACCAAGGTGCGCAAATTGCCGCATTCTTCGAAGCCTCGCCGCCGTCCCACATCTGCAAGCCGTTCCGTTGAAGTCAAAGATAAAGATTTATGGCTTTTTAATTGCGCTTACGGACCAGGTAGTTTTAGAGAAGAGAAGAGGAGGAGGAGGCTCCAGTCGCTTGGGAAATTTTTCAAATTGCCGAAGCGCGAGAAGCCTTTTTCTTCTTTCGTCGTCGTCGCCTTCTTTTTTTGTCCCCGTTTCTGCAGGCTTTTACGATGAATGGTTGGGTAGCTTCTGCCGCGGTGCGATGTTTATTATCGTAGTTTCAAGTTGCGCTTAATTTTGCAACGGTACTTGCAGTTCCTCCTACTCGTTCGCGTCTGTCTGCCGCTTTTTTGCCGTTGCAAGGGAAGAGGGAAAGAGTATTGTGAAGTTTCTCTGGGAAGAGTAAAAAGAGGCTTGAATATGAAAAATTGCGAGACTTTAATCGTAAAACTTTCTTCATAATATTCCCGCAGTAGTGTAGGTAGCAGTTAGTAGAAGTAAGATTTTTAATTATCGTTAACCATCATCTCAAAATATTAAGCAGATACACGTCGTTTCTGATCAAACACTCGACACTTGCGCCGCTGCTTTTTCCTAACAGTTAATTCCACATCTGACTGTGAATATTAAGCAAAAAACGCTCCATTATATTTTCAAACCCGACCTTGCATTCGCTGATGCATCAAATTGCGAAAAAAGAAGGACGACTTCTTATAGCGACGGTTCGATGTCCGCCGCAATATACATTACGCGCGACAGGAGCGCCGCGCCAAGTAGTATTTCTCTTTGTTCGTCGAATGGCAGGTGCAATTTGCTCCCAACAGTTCCTCGCGATGCGAGGACGGATTTGCGAGAGATAAAAATTTACAGTCGGCGGCGTAAAATTTTAATAAACTTTATTGGACTTGGGAAAGGGGGGGGGGCGAGTCGTGAAAAACTCGCTCTTTTCGCCTTGTTTTTATAACTTGGCAGTTCTGCCCGCCGCGGATTTTCCGCTCCTCGACACCTTGGAGCGCAGTTCCGCCGCCTCTTCCCCTCGCCCACTTCCCGAATCGGAAATGTAAATTTGAAGGGCCATAATGGAGTCGAAAATTGCCAATAAACTTTGTTTTAAGATCCCGTAAAAGGAGGGAGAGAAAAATTCAAGGGCGAGCTTATTGGCCGTCTGCCCTACCGCTGAATGTTTCATTCGAAAATTTAGTTTACGAAGTCGATTTTCGATGACGATGTGAACATCTGACTGGGAACTTTGAAGATCGCCCGGATACGGGCCGAATTTATTTTATATTCATCGCTTTATTGAAGTAATGCGCGAGGAAACTGCTGAGTTTCTTCAAATTTACATTTACGGCGGCGTAGCAACTTTGGAAAATCCACTATTCACGCGTCGCTTACATTTATCGGTCCTCTTTACTTAATTTTTCGAATGCTCGCATTTCAGCTCATTGAAACTATCGATTCCTGGCGCCGGAGTTTAACCAGTTTGCCGTTCATTGCATCAAAAATTACGAAGTTTAATGGATATTCCAATAGGCTCTGACTTCAGCAGCCAAAGTTCGCCTCTCCCCATCATCAAACTTCATCCAAACCACGATTCAGCGCGGCTCGAAGGGCGGCTCTTTATTACGAGAATCGACGGTCGTCGCTGCCGCGAAATTCTCCGCTTTCTTGTGCGACTTGTTTGACAGCGTGCCAAAAGGCTCGCGCCAATTCCGAAAAAGCCGGCCGCGGAAAGAGTCAAGGGGCTTCGCGCGAAGCCTTTTTCGACCTTTTCGACTAAGAAGACGGCGAGAGAGAGAAAGAGAGTAGGAGAGGGTGAAAGTCGCTCGATAGCTCGTGCCTGCCGGTGCCTTGAGAAGCCGCGCCGATTTCTTTCGCGGGCTTTGCTTATCTGCGCGAGTTTTTCACCCCCGCTGCCTTTTGTTCTTTGTCTTCTTTTGGCTGGATTGCCGGCTGAAAGGTGGCGGAAGCTCGCGGTCTGGACGATCTATTGGCGAACTTCCTTCTTTGCTGAAGTTTTTGCCTGGAACATGCAAAGGATTATTTGTTTCGATTGCGGTTTCTTTGATTACTGCTAGGAAACTTTTGAATTTAAAACTTTCTAGTTCCTAGTTTAGTAAAAATTGCAACATAACTTCTCTATTATGATTTTTAATGAATCTCGAATGCCTGCCAGGAATCTATGCTTCTCTATATTTATTATCATTAAACGAGTTTTATTCAACATTCTCAAAATGCAAAAGAAACATAAAATAACTTATTCCCAATTTTCAAGAACAAAGGAAAACGAGCCTTTGCAAAAAAAAACTTTAAAATAACCTCAGGATTACGCGTTACCATCGACAATTTTCCAGCCATAAAACACCTATCTTCATCGAGGGGCCGCATCTCGCGTCGTACGCAAACAACACACGGAGCTCCAGCTGAGCGCTTCCTCCGCAAACCGGTTCAGGCCTCGGGAGGGGAAGAGACCACGAGAGAGCAAGAGCACGAGAAGAAAGAAAAAGAAAAAGAAAGAAAGAACATCCGAGAAAAAGGACGAGCGGAGAGGAAGGAAGACCGGCGCGAAAATCGTGGCGCACGAAGTACAAGGCAGTAGGCCTGGCGACGTCGTCGCAGGCACACGTGCACTGGCAGTCTGCCATTTTATTACCGCACGCGAATCCGACAGGGATCCCTGCCCCTTTTTTATCTGCTGCGTCTCTCGTTTTTCAGCCGGGATCATTTCGATGGCCTTTCGGGTTGGGCTTTGTTGACCTAATTAGCGGGTCGACTTATGGGAGGCTCGGGTGTCTCACGCCGATAATCAGGGAAATAACTTGGTAGTGGAACTATTGTACTTCAGGACAAAGGATTCGATGTATTCTGAACGTCAGAATTCGGTTTTGCGAACTACCAGTTGTTAAGATACTTTACAAGTTTCACTCGAATCCTTTACGTATGCGCACTTGAATTGTTTACTAACACTTTCGCAACTCCATTGCACCTGCAAAGTCATAAAAAACACCTGACTGCAACGCAGACACCTCCCAATAATTATTCAACCGCCTATTTTTACCCCGCCGACACTCTCGCCGCAGTCTCGCCAGAATTAACGTCGATATTATTCATCCCGCATCCTCCCCTAATTCCATCCTCCGTTTCTGCATCTCCGCCTCGCCAAGACCTCCGTCTTCGAACTTGACCTTTCGATCCCCGACCTCTTCCTCCGCCGTTCTCTTTTTCTGCTCGCCGCGTCGTCGCGAACGTGTACCTACCCTTTAACGATCGATTTCCGCGAGGGGGGGGGATGGGCACACCCGCGGCTTCGAAGGTCAAGGTCGAGCGACACGTGCCCTCCCGGCCAATTGCAAAATTGTTCGGCATCGATTTTTCGACTTGGCCAAGTCGGAGATGCGACCGGCTGATTGTCGGCCGAGTGAAACTTTACGAGCCGACGCTTTTCCGGATTGATTAGCGAGCCGGGCGAGCTTGGCTTGTTTATCATTTTGTTGGGGAGGATTGATTTTTTAAGAGGCAGCTTTCACGCTGGCAATCGAGTTGGAATGTGTTAATTGCGATGTGCCATTAGATGGTTTACTTTGCAAGTTGAGTTTCAAACAATTATTGAAACTTTAATGGAACTTGTTATCTTCGACAAAGTGTACGGCTTTGGTTAATGTCTTTTTAAAAAATTCTCGTTAATTATGCTACCTAAGAAAGACATTTGGAGGAGGTGGACTTGCAATATTTCAAGACGTCGAATAAATCAATGCCAAAGTTATCTGTGAGCACTGAAAAAAGCAAACCGATGAAATGATTCACCACCCTTTGTCACTGCTGAGGCGAAGACAAAGGACAGCTCTAAAATGCTCATTAGTATAAGTATCCGAGGGTTTAATCAGTCGTGGATACCGCTGGGAAATATAATACTCTTGATCTTCTTTCGTGAAACTTTGTTCCATTCGTTTGCTTTCTTTGCATTTTATCTTTAATCCCTTCAACCTTACCCCTTCAAGCAAATGCTTTTTCTTCGAACGGTGTACATTTTCATTACATTCTTCTCTTTATTTCTTTACTCCTGTAAAACCAGGATATATTTATACCCTAAACGACAATAAAATTTGTAAAATTAGCAGCAATTACTGATTAACGTACACATTTTGGAGTTTTTGTTATATTGCTCAAGTTTTCACTTAAGGTTGCCTGCTGCAAAAAGTACTGACAAATTGACTCTGAAACATCGTTTCCTTACCTAACCAGAAATTGAAAGCTTAAAATTTAACAAGAGAAAAAAAAACAAGAATCGTCGCTGGCACCTTCTCCCCCCTCCTGAAATTCGCTCAATCCTCTTTCCTCCTGCACTTTATCTTGCGAGCTTTTTTCCCGCGGTAAGCGGCTTCGACGTAGCCGGGGGAATCCGCGGTTTACGTTTTCCGCCACCGCAGCCGCCGCCGCCGCCGCCGCCGCCGACGACGACGACGACGACGAGAATCCGCTGGAATTCCGTGTCGTTTTAACCGCGCGCCTCAAAACTAATGCCGCGGACGGCGACTCGTAAAATCCGCCGGCGCTGTTCTCTATACCTACTTTCGCGATAAAACTTTCATCGTGCTTTTAAAGCCTCGCGCGTCCGAAAAAGCCGCTGCACCCTCCTCCCCCCTTCTTCGACTGCTCTGGGAGCGGCTGAGCGGAATTCGAAGCGCGACGCCGCGGTGGGTGCTGAGGCTTGCCGAGATATCGGCTTTGCCGGTCCCGAAACTATATGGCTTTTCTTTCTGCCGGCTTGTTTTTCTTTTTGCGGGTGGTTCCGTTGGTTGATTGACATTTTTGCCAAGAATTTCGGTTTGCGGGGAGGGGAAAGGCATGAGAATTATGTAGTGGTAGGAATATAGTCAAGCAAACTGCTTTTGTTTTTCTTTTCGGTGTTACATCAAACGTATTTTTAAGTAGAAATTTAAATGGAATTCGTGAATCAAATAAATATTCTGCGCAGTTCTTTGTAGCATTAATTATGCCAGTTTAATGTTGCTCCATGAGTTTGAATTATGAAGGAACGACAAATGCCTGAAAAATGATTGAAGAACATAACACTGTAAACTGTCTCAAAGCTAAATTAAATTAAATTCGTTTGCTTCATTTGCTTTTTAGAAGACCTAATTTGCAAGTGAACTTCAACCCTACTATCAATAGAATAACATTGTAATAAAGATACAATTTCTGTTTAACTATTCATGAAAAAATTATAAAAGAAATTGTTCTTTTACGCTCATCTAGACGTCAGTAACAATATTTCCATCCCATATTTATTCATCAGCAATTCATTGAGAAAAATCTGCATTCTCTGCAGCTCTTTTTATTTTCGAAAATTTCCAGCGCACAAAGTAGGCCGCTCGTTCGATTTTCGAAACGAAATTAATTTCAGAATGCGCCAACTGAATTCCGGGATAATTTATCTCCGGAAATATCCAAAATTTGTCACCGCGCGAAAGCGAGGTATGAATAAAAACCGCGCTGCTTTACGAGCTTTCATTATAATCGCGTATTGGATTAAATTCGCGTTTGCTAAACTCGTGATTAAAATGAAAATCAAGCCCATTTGCCGCTTTTTCTCATCTGTTTTTATCCGGCTGTTAGCGACTTTCAATTGAAATTTC
Organism: Ormyrus labotus; assembly: GCA_035582975.1. NCBI lineage: Eukaryota > Metazoa > Arthropoda > Insecta > Hymenoptera > Ormyridae > Ormyrus > Ormyrus labotus. Next base: position 23,699,890 of record JAWWEO010000045.1, on the reverse strand, counting down.
CGACGCCTGGAAATGTAAATTCGAGCGAGTGCAGTGTCGCGCCGCTAATTAACATTGTTTACTGGCACAAATTACAATTCTTGCTTCAAACGATCCTGTTACGCCTATATTAAGTAAACGCATTAATCCGTCATAAAAAAATTAGCGGAGGAAACTGAAATGTAAATGAGTGCTTCGAGTAATTAGGTTTTCTTGGCAAAAAAGTGGAACGGGTGTTTGCGTAATTTATTTTTGACGGGTATTATAAGTTTACTACACGATTTCATATTTTTAATTTAATGATTTAGCAAATGCAATTATCAACAAATTCGCCTGTTTATATCGTGAAACTGTAATTAGAAATAAACATATAAGATTTTGTAAATATTGCAAAACTAACTTATAATTCCAAAAAAATATTAATATTCTGATTGAATGGTATTTTAGTACATATATTCTGTCAAAGATTTTAAACTTAATATCTTTTGGAATTTTTCCACTATTTATTACTCGTTTTCCTGTACATTCCATCTTTTTACTCTGTTTTTTTTACAATCTAATAGACATTACAGAAATCCTAATAATTTGAACAACTCTTTTTTAAAAATTGTTTATTCTAAAAATCTCAAGAATTCTCAAATCAAATGACCCCACGCCAGAACCCACCAAAAACGGCCCAGACCCATTTCGCACTTTGCAACCCTCCAAAACCTTGGCCAAAACAATCCCCGGCCCGCATTTCCGGCGAAACCAGCTCACCCACATAGGGCATCCCTCGCAAAAAGCCGCTCCGCACCTGAGAAGACGTTCGGGAGAAGACGCAGCAGCAGCAGCAGCCTGCGGAGAACTCGCGCTGGCTCTTATTTATAGATTCCCCCGCTCGGCTGCAATACTGGGGCGCCTGTCTCTCTCTCTTTCTCTCTCTCTCTCGCTCGGCTGCGCGAGCAACGCCCGTACATACCATTGATTCGCGCTCAAGGTCTGCGAACCGGCGTCGATATATGTAGGCCGCCGGCCAGTTAAAGCACGAGCGAGCGTTCAATCAACGCGAGGGTGCTGACTTCTCTCTCTCTCTCTCTTTCTCTCTCTCTGTTCACGGCTTTGGAGCCGCGGAAATGCCTATTGATTTTTCGGCTTTTGGGGATTGAGGTTGACGACCTTGGGAGCTGGGATATCGGCAGGTGGGCTAATTTTGGATCAGGTTTTTCAGCTGTGAGAGCTGGCCGATATTTGCCTGAGGATTTCTTGGAAGTTAATGCTCGCGAAATCTGGCGCGGGGAACAGATGGTACATTGTGTTACGGCGCGTTCAGAGAAATGTTAATTGCTTATTTGGATTAAAATAAGTTTGAACTTCAAACCGTGGGTTGGAGTCCGAGCTATAATTACGCCTTTACCTTTTATTTGCATACCTTTAGAAATGTGGTTTAATGAGCGGTTCGTAATTGTTATTGTCTTTTTCTGTTTTAGGTAAGATTGCTGTGATATGCCTGGGTTTGAGGTCGTAAGTCTTGCAACAAATTTAAATTTTAATTCACTTATTTGCATATGCTTTTCTATTTATTATATGAGTACACTGAATAGAATTCATCATTAAAATTTACGAAAAAAACCCGTATAAAAATTACGAAACAAATCGTAATCGTGGGATCATGTAGAGTTTTGTTCATTGATACGGCACCGCCCAAAAAATTTTGCTGATTATCTCGTAATAAAAATTACCGATCTCCTTAGCAGCTGAAAATAAGATAACATGCGCAAGTTTCAAAACAATATACTTCAGGTATTAACCTTAAGTATATTAATTTAAACATGTAATTAATAATAAAAATGAATAAATAATAGAAAAAAAATTCTTTAATATTGACTTACGACAATACAACTTATCTAACCTCGACTTCCAATACCTGCTGTCACCTATCTGTTCGGTAAAATTTACGTTCTATTGAGTAAAATTGATGTATAATACTACCGTATAAAAGTATGGCAGATAGAAACAGATCGGTAAAAATTGTAATTCTTTCAGTAAAAAACAAATAATTGAAAAAATTACGGAACCTTCAGTAAAATTTTCTTCAGCGTATATTAATTGTTCCGTGTTACGATGTACTAATTCACGGATGGCGCTGTAATTATTCAGTAAATTCTTACACCCAGATCAACCGTCCCACGTTTACGGCTGCCGTACTCGTAATTTTTATTGAAAAATTCTATCCGCGTAGGACTTGAATATTCATTATGAGCGTAGTTTAAAAGTAGCCTTGAAAGACTTTTAAATGGAAAATCTTTAATTTAATATTCTTTTATTATAAAATTCGATTAAGTACCATCTTATTGGTATTAACGAATTTGTATTGATATAACAATGTGCCGGCAATCATCTTTTTGATTATTAACTGACTACAATGTACATGAGTTACGATACTTACTTATTAAAAAAGCAAATTAATTCATAATTTCAAGTTTGAAAAATGATCATTGGTTCAACAGGGCTATTGTGATTTTTATATTTGTAATGTTTTACTACACCAATTTCTCCATAAACAGTACGAACTACCTACAAAAACTTTTAATTAATCCAACCAACAAAAATCCCACCTCCAGTAAACGCTGCGCAGCGGACGGAAACGTCAGCTCTCGGAGCTCTCGTCGATATTTGCAAAAACAAGAGGTTCCACTCGACTTGAATTTGCAAAACGCCGCGAGAAACGGGCGCGCGCGGCTCCTTTCAAACGAGCCCGAGGAGTTTTACGGTCGCGCGAGGGGCGCTTGTCGCCAAAAAGCCGCGGATACGGAGAGAGAGAGAGAGAGAGAGAAGCCGATCGCAGCCGAGGTTATCGAGTTAAATGAGCCGGATTCGATAGTCTCTGCTCTCTGCCTTCACGGTCTATTTCTTTGTTCGATCCCCTCCTCTTGCTTTTGCATGCGCCCAGCGGAATCCCCCCGCTGGAGGAGCGATTTTTCCCCCTTTACGACCTCGAGAGATTCTGACCTCCGCGTCGTCGCGATTGACGTCGGCGCGCTTTTCCGTGCGCGCTTTTTCGGTAGCGCTGGAAATTGAATAACTTTTGTGTCTGCGAGCGAGCAGTTTTTTTTTTTTTGCGCTCCGCCGCCGTTTATCGTCGAGAAATTGTTTTCGCCGCGCGCTCGATCCCGCCTGCAAATACGCGTCAGTCGATTAAGTGATTAAAGATTCTGCATCGCGCTTTTCAAGGTTATCGCCGCTCATTTGGCAAGTGAGATAACGCAAATTCGCCTTGTAAAAATACATCGTAATTAATTATCTGCCTCGACCGCAGCCTTATCTTGCATACTGTGCATTTCTCGATGGTATACTCGATTTTTCAAGTTCACGTTTGAAAAATTTATAAACTTCGACGGCGCTTTTCTCGAGTAATAACGGTCGGAACGAAATTCAATTTTTATTTACGAATTCGGACCCGCGAATCATTTGTACGGCGCGGGTTTGTTTTATTCAATTTTTAAAATCCCTCGTTCGGACGCGGACCGCGATAAAATTAATAAACTTATCCTTTTTCAATAACAGGACGTGACAGAGTCGAGAATGCACGTATATAGAGTTCAGGTTTAAATTCGTAAATTTCTTGATTTTATCGGACTAACGCCGTCTTAGAGTAGGAAACACAGTCTTGTTCAATCATCCATTCACTATAACCTCGGGCACTCTAATCATTTTCTTTCCGTCCAGAAAGCTCCCTTTCCTTTTCCCCTTAAAGGATCGGCTCTCAGGCGCGAGAAATTCACTCACGTATTTAACGGTCTGCTGGATTTTCAGCCGGTAAGCTCGAAAATGCGATTGGCTTTTTCTTTTTCTTCTCTTTCCTTCTATCGCTCTCTCTTTCTCCCCCCTCTCTCTCTTTCTCTTTCTCTCATTTCCAAGTTTTTGATGACGTTCCCCGTGTAAAAATTTAAGTATAGGAGCAGTATAGCAAAAGTATAGCTTAAGTATATTACCTAAGTATGGCTATGGACACTATCCCCAGGACTTTATGAATTTTTCTCAAAATAAAGCCATATCTGGGCTGATTTAAACTACGAAAAAAAAAAAATAAATAAAAAAGAAATCCCGAACCCGTATTCGAACACAGAACCTTTTGGTCTTTCCAGGCAAGCTCTTTACCACTGAGCTATTTTTTTTTTTTATGTCAAGAAATTATATTTAGGTTAAAAGGTGTAACAACTGAGTCGGCTATACGTACATTATAACCTAAATATAATTTCTTGACATAAACAAAAAAATAGCTCAGTGGTAAAGAGCTTGCCTGGAAAGACCAAGGTTCTGTGTTCGAATACGGGTTCGGGATTTCTTTTTTATTTATTTTTTTTTTTCGTAGTTTAAATCAGCTCATATATGGCTTTATTTTGAGAAAAATTCATACAGTCCTGGGACAAGGTCTAAACGTAGCTAAAGCAAAATTTGGTAAGTATGGGATAGTGTCCATAGCCATATTTAAATAATATACTTAATCTATACTTTTGCTATACTGCTCCTATACTTAAATTTTTACACGGGTCACCTTGAACTTTTTCCGACTCCATTCCTCGTATTTGTTTACGCAGCTGATCTTATCGCGCTCATATTTCGTAGTAATTAACCTCTCATAGCAGTTTTAAATACTGCGCATTAACTTTTATCACCGTCGTTTAAACTCGTTATTGCATCTCCAAATCCCACCTCCCAGTCGAAATAAACAAAGTCCAAGTCCGCATCTGCATCGGGCGCATTCGGGCGCGCAAATTGTCTCGTCGATACCGCCGGCGCCGAGGTGTTGAGAAATCGCTGCTCAGGCGTCGTCGTCGTCTTCGTCGTTCGCGGAAAGTGGATTCGCGCGCCGTTCTCTAGGGTTTATTCGCCGCGGTGAAGAGAACAACGGGAAATCAAAGCCGGGCTGGAGAGGGGAAGGGGGTGGGGGGGGGGGAGAAGAGACGCGACGACGACGACGCACCGTATCTCCGACTGCATCTCGGGGAGGGAAAGTATTTCATCGACACGGTTTGCCGCTGAAGGTACATTAGGGTTATCGTGCGAGATCTGGATTCGCAATTTTGGCGCCGTTTCGCGTGTTTGTTTTGGCCTTTTGGATTTGACGAGTCTTGGAGGATCGATGCCGTCGAAATATAGTTTTTTCTCTGCCTTTTGCGACGTCGTCAAGTTTGTAACGAATTCTGAAAAGTGGTCTAGAAAAAGTGATAGAAAAAATTTATTTATTTTCCCGTCGAATAATTTCACAAATGTCGTTAGTGAACCTGAATATTTTTCTAAAATCTTGTAATTGTACTAAATAAAAAAAAAAAAAATAATAATAATAATAATAATAATAAGACACTCGTCCCCGCGCAATTCAGAAGCTATTTACAATTACGCGATCAGCGCGCAACCGAGCCTGAAATTGCAATTAAAAAGGTCAGAAATGATAAACGGTCACTCGGGCGACTTAGCCTCTCTCTCGGCAGCGCGCCGGGAACTCGTTTAGATTACGCGGCAATATGAGCGGCGAGGGTACAAGCCGGCGGTGCGCCGGGCGAAGAGTCGGAAAAAAGGGAGCCAAAGCTGCAGCGAAACTTTCGGCCGCGGCGGGCAAAAAAGAGAGAGCTCTCGGCAGGAGGAGGCGGAGACAGACTGCAGCGGATGCTGTTCGCGAAAATTCACCGGGGAATTTTCCACGGGGGGCCGGGGAAAGGGAGGGGGGGGGAGAGATATTCACTTCTCTCCAGCGGCATCTGGCGCTGCTATCGTCATACGTCGTATTTTCCTCTCTCTCTCGCCACCCTTTTCCGTTGTTGAAGTGCTGAAAAAAAGCTGCTCGGTGCGGTGTGTAGTCGGGGAGCTGAAATTTCCTTTTGAGCGCTGTAGCTGTTGGTTTTACTCGTTGTAACTTCATTTCTTCGGGTCCTTTTGTGCCGATGCTCGGGAGGAAAAAGCGCAACGGAGAAGAGGAGATATGTTTGATTGCTCGCTCATATTTTTTCGCATTCGCTTCGAATGCTATTTCGGGGGGGAAGAAAATGGTTAAAAAATGACTGCTTCGTTCATTTTTACAATCGAGAAAAATTCTCCCCTCGAAAACTAGTTATCGGAGCTTTTATTAAAAAGTCCTAATATCCGAATCGAGCAAAAAACTACATCGCCATCTTTTACTCTTCCTCGCGTTTTTCCGTGTCTCCCCTCTCCTTTTTCATTTGTGATGACACGAAATTCTTCACCAACCTTTTTCCTTCCCTTTCTCCCCCCGGACGATTTGAGTCTCGCCGGCAAATCCACTATACGGAGATCGTCATTTTCTTTTATTTGAAATTTAATAAAAGATCTGATGTATTTTCTCAGGGAATTTAGGGGACTTTAGGGAGAGAGGGGCAGAAGGCAGCAGACGCAGCGTTTGCGAAGGCAGGGGGAGGGGAGAGAAAAACGAAGGGAGAAAAAAGCAGCGACGAAAGCGGCGACGATGATGCGAAACCGCGCGGAGTTTCTATTTGCGCGCCGCGGCCGATGTGGCTTTTGGCAAAATCCCTGCCGGGATTCCAAAATAATTCTGCGCCAATCTTAGATTTATCGCCTCGGCGGCTTATGCGGACATATACGGCAAGGAGGGGAAGATTCTGCTGCATATTAACGCCGCGGATCTTCGTCGTGGAATTTGCGCGCGGCGAAGTAGAATTTTCCGCTGCCGCGCGGATGGCGCGCGTCTCGCTAATCTGTTATTGTCGGTGCATAGAACGTTTTGAACTCATTTTTGTTAAATATTTTGAACAATATTTAATTTAACGTTATACAATTTAGGATGGAATATATTACTGTCATTAAAAATTATCACGATTAAAAACGGAATAGACGCATACAAAACTTGATATTTTTCTAATTTGTATACTTACGTCAAATATATATCTAATACTTTCTTCATTTGTCATTATAATTAAGTTACCATCCGGATACGTTACTGTATGAATACGCAAAACGGCAATGTCACCCTTACGTAATCTCGAATAATTCGTTACCGCTCCTCGTATTTCATTACATTAACCGATCGTGAAAAGCTCCTTTCCTTCCCTTTATACCCGTCAGAAATCCGCAAGCGTCAATTTGACATTACCAGTCGTGAAAGCGCTAAAATCAGCCTCTCCTCGTCAAAGCCGCGCGGCGCAGCGACAGCGACGCGCGCGCGCGAAGAGCCTCGCCGACACAAAAGCTCCCGATGCGCGCGAGCTTGCAGTCTCGCTCGAAGCCGGTAATTGCGCGCGTCTGCCTTCGATTATTCCGCCTCGCCGCGGCTCGAATTATCTTGCGTTTAAAGGCTGTGTCCCTCGTCGTCGCGCTGCCCGCGACGCCGCGTACATTTTTTTTCACGGTCTCGCGAGATTTTTACGACGCGGTTTGCGCGGCTGCTATTCTTCCCGCGTGCGCGGCGCCTCTCCCATTGTCACGTGGAATAGTAAGCGTGAACTGAGTGAAAGAGATGAAATTTCTAGAGGTCTTCCCCGTGGAGTTGCGAGGCGCGGAGGCACGAGGCTGTGCCGAGTGTTGCCGGGGGGGATGCTAATTTTCGGTTCTTTTTGGAAAACTTGGTAGGTTTGTTTGGAGGTGCCGACAAAAGCTCGGCTGTGAAATAAAAGGAAGTGTAAGCGACTATTATGTATAGTGGAGTCGTTTCAAAAATTCAAACTATGAGGCTTTTGCTAATGCGACAAAGGACTAGCAACACTCGTTTTAGAACTAATTATTCTACTATACTAGAACAAAATGTAGAGCGACTATTGAAATTAATTAATGAACCAGAGAGAACGGCACCACTTTGCAGGCAAAAAACGGTCTCGGCGCGCAATTAATTTGATTATACACCTCCGGACCTACCCTAAAATTCAGGGCGCTCAAAAAGCGCCGTGTCGGATTAAAAAAAAAAGAAAAAAAAGGCAGTTTAAACGGCACAAAAAGGATAAATAATTAAACGGCGTCCCCTAATGGCGCGGTTCACGCGAGCCGCGAACCCCTAACCTTTCCTCCGGCTCTCCGTTTCTCCCGTTCGTCGTATCGTGTATTTTGCAGGCCAACCGAGGAAGGAAGATTACACAGGACACAACGCGGCACGATTCAGCTGTTTAATGCCGGACTCCCGCCGCGCTTATGTTTTGGCCGCTCAACAAAAACTCGGGGTTAGCGAGGACGCACTCGTTCTCCCAGCCCGGCGAAGACGTGCGGACTTGCAAACTCGCTGGGATGTGGGAGAACGTTAGAGTTCGGCGGTTTTTGGGAAGAGCAAACGTTGTACTGGCTGAAAATTGAATCTTTGGGTTGGTTAAGATTTGAGGAAAATTGTTGTATTTTTCCAACTTGTTTCGAGACACTTCGGAACTTAAACAGTATAGTTGAACACTTTTATTGCAAAGTTTAGATTGAAAGTAGTGAAAAATATGAAAAATTTAAATGGGGAGAGTTCTTTTGCAAGGAAAAAATCCCTGTCGTTCAAAAATCATTAAATCCCTCGTCCAAACACTTTCCTGCTTCCTGCCTGCATTAACTGCGCATTTTTCGCACCTCGTCATCGTTAAATCCTTAGCATTTGTTCCCTTATCTCCCAGCCGAAGACGGACGCTCGGGGAGATAGCGATGATGATGTTTTGCTTATTTATCGCTCGGAGCTACTACCTGCTAATAACAGCCAAGTGGATTACTCGCGTGTTATGCATGAAGTCACGTACGCGACGACGACGACGACGACGACTCGTACGCCGCGGGAGAAGCGGCTCAATGCCGAAATAAAAAATTGAGGAAGCTCCCGTGTACATAAGCGGTCTAATTCGACAGCGCCTTAATTAATGCCAATGAAAGTTTCAACTGACGCTCTGATTTAACTAAGTCTCCTCCGCTCGAATATTTATAAGGGAGCTGTGCGCTCGACAGTCTATTATGAGAGGCGTCTCTGCCCGATATCTCCAGGCCGATAAATCTTTAAACAACAATTTGATTCTTTCAGAACTCTCTCCTCCTCGAAGCGGGGCAGCTTTAAAACGCCAGCTGGAAATTTCAAAAGGCTCCGGCTCCGTAATCTCTCTCTCTCTCTCTCTCTCTCGCTGCCTTTTTAATGAGATGAAGTGCACGTAACTTATTAAGCCTCTCTCGTCTCTCTTTGTAGCGGCCTTACGCAACCTCGAGAACAACTGTAACCCGATCAATTTTCGAGTTACACAACAGTTCCAAGAACTACCGTGACGGTATCGAGTCACGTAAAGCAACACCTTCCCTCCCCCCTCACCGTCCGCGCGTAGCTTCTGATTCGCCTTCTGGAAAATCGAAAAAAAAAATAAAATAAAAGAGCAGCAGAGAGCTACCTTCTCATTCCGGCGTCGTATCATCGAGAGCCGCGCGCGCGACAGCGAAAAGGAAAATTGAGTCAGAGAGGCCGGCAGCCATTGTAATTCCGAGAGGAAAAGATGCGCTGTGCTCCCATAGCCTGCGGGTCGCGCGAGAAAGAGACTGTTTTCGAAATTCCCCCGGTGTCGAGAGAGAGCTGCCACTGCTCCATTGGCCAAACAAGAGACGAGCCCGTCGATAGAGGCGCTCGGGCTCTCCTTCTTTCCTCGTCTCTCTCTCTCTCTCACTCGGCGAGGGTTCGCGCGCAATTTTGAGCTTGAGAGCACGACGACGACGACGACGAGGAGGACGTCGTCCCGCCTCGGGCGACTTCATTCCCCGACTATCCCCGCGAGCTTGCTTGTCTTCTTCTTCTTGCTGTTTTTTCGCTCGACTGAGTGTACACCTGATCTTTTGCCTTTTTCTGCTGCTTGTTATGTCCCTTCTCCCCCTCCCCCCCCGGAGCTGCCGTCCGCGCTGCCTTCTTTCGCGCTTTGCGAGATTTTCAAAACTTTCTCGTCATTGGATAATCGGTGCGTTCCGCGTCGCGGGACAATTAATTATGTCGATTATGGATTACGTTCGCTCGCGGTACGAGCGAAGTGAAAAAAGGGTTACGCGAGCTCGACTCGGAAATTTCTCTCTATTAGGGTACGGAGCAGGCTGGAAATTCAGACACAAATCTTCCTTAAGCTCTCCGGCAGAAAATAAATTTAATTTCGTCTCGTATTCCCTGTCCCGCGGCGCGCAATTGCCAGAGAGAGGGAACACCGTGGCGGCGGCGGAGAGTTTTTCTCGGGCCAGACACACAAAAATAGAGGAAGAGAGAATTTTTTCCTGTCCGGCAGCAGTATGTGTCGTCGTCGTCGTCGTCGTCGGGGATATCGCCGAGCGCGCTGCGCTCTCTCGCCTCGTTGTCGAGTGCTTGGAACAAGGGAGCCGGGGGTTTATTTATTTTCGCGCAGCCGTCGCAGGCGCGCGCGACCTTTTCTATTTTCCTCCGCCTCGCACTTATATTCACGCCTTTTTTTCCCTGTTCTCTCCCTCTCTCTCTCGAGCCGAGATCGAGCTCCTGTAACGACAATCAGCGACGGCGCCTCGGGCCGCGACTTCTTTTCCTCTCTGCCATTGTCCCTTTCTCGCACTCTCCCTCTCTCTCTCTCTCCGTGTATCCGCCGCTGCGAAGCTACTTTCTTATGTGCCTCTCTCCGGTGGACCTGCAGATGTATATACGGCGAATCAATCTCCTCTGGGGATCCACTTTAAATTGCCTTCGGACTCTTGCGAGGAGTCGCTTCAAAGTCTATACGGTAGGAAGGGAGAGCGCGGAGATGGGGAATTCGTTGGGATTTTGTTTCCTTAGATGGATATTTTTAGTGCTCCTCCGGAGGGCTGATATTAGCTTCCATATTTTTAAAGTGGCTACTTTTTGAATTTGCAAGTTTAAGCGTCGGGGGAATATAATTTTTCGGAATCCGCCGGCTTTGGCGTTTCAAAAAAGCTCCGGGAAGGGAGCTGCTTCGGCTTTTTTCGAAATTTGAAAAATTTCTCATTCCCCCACGTTAACGAGACCTGAATTATTTATGTTGTTACGCGAACAAGGTAATTAAATTATTTATAGAACGAAGAACGCAGCCGAAAGTAGCTTCGGTCGCGAAAGTTAGTCCAAGTTGACGATTCTCCCAGAAAATACAGCTCGGAACGTCAGCTCTCCGCCCCGGCTCTCGGGAGGAACTTCATCATCCGGCGCGCAAAAAAAATGAAGTTACGCCGCCTCGTCCTCGAAAAGAAAACTCAGCTCTCTCGCGTCGCGCGCGCGCGCGCGGGCACAAACTTTTCGAAAACTCTCCTCCGCGAGCGTCCTTCGACTTCGGCTAAGGTCGTTTATTTGTAGAAAATCAGCGGGCGGGGGGGGGGGAGGAGGGGCAAAATTAGACGCCCGGAGAGGAGGAGGAGGAGGAGGTGGAGCTAGATCGTAAGGCGCGAGGTAATTTCGGTCGCCGCGCGCCGAGATTTACATAATGAACGCGCGAGAGCTGCAAGCGCGAGGAAAGGAGAGAGATAGTCGTTGGCCGGAAACAAGCCGAATTATCCGAGCCCTGCGCCTGGGAGAAAATCTCGCGCCAAGCACGCCGCCCGCCCGCCCGAGAGAGAGAGAGAGAGAGCCGAGGCCTGAGTTATGCTCGATTAAAGTAGTCTCCCCCCCATTGTACTAAATACCGTGGGAGTACACTTTGAATTTTCCTGGCCCGCGGTGCCGACGATTTTCACCCCGAGAGTAGTCGACTTGGTCGGGGGATTTTCGGGATGTTCAAGCCGTTTCTCGAGAGGAGTGCAAAAAAGCCGTTTCTCGTTCGCTGATCTTTTCTTGGAAACTTTTGGCGATGTATCGAACGTAGAGCGAATTCAGAGCGTTATCAAAAAATTCATTGGTGGATACCAAAGCAAAAGGGAAATAAAATGTAGTTAAAAGCAGCCAACTTCAGTTGTCTATAGCAAAATGTAATCCACGCGCGCTAATGAATTTCAAGTACTGTAAAAAAAAAAAAAAAAATCAAGTGTCAGAAAAAATGACATCACTGCACGCTATAGTTACATCAATACATTACGCGCTACATTTCATGTAATGACCTTCCAGACTAGCTATATGCACCTACGGCACATTTGAATTCTTAATGACTATATATATCTGGAAAATGTTTACCGCGTTTCGATTTCAATATATACGGTCCCTGCGTTGGCAGCGATATTCCACGAGGCATTGATCACATTTATCTAGCAGACGACTGCTGCAACTCGGGACCCCTGCAATCGGGAAGGGTGCACCCTCTTAAGTGTGAAAAAGCTATCGGTCTGGAAGCTGGCTGGCGAACCCGATAGACTCGGGGAAAGCCTTTATAAAAGGGCGTCAGGTACTAATGCGCCACTTGCGGGGTTTCCATCGTCTATCGAGAGGTGTTCTACGGGTGCGCTAAATTATGTTTACTTAATTGAGATTTGTTCGGCGTCGCACCCCCGCGGTTTCCTTCTCCGTCGCTCTCGGTGCTCTTCCTCGCGCGCAGGTTTTCCGCGTCGACCCTCCCGCGGTATCTGCTGGGAAAGGACGGCGAAAAGGAATTTACTGCTTTTTCTCGAAGCTTACGTTTGTTTGGGCCTTTCGACGCTTTCTAAGAACAGTCGGGTCAGCTGTGTTTAATTGGAAAAGGCTTTGCGAGGCTAAATCGATCGCAAAGCCGTTCGGCTCGAATCGGGATTAGAGCTTTCCAGGCCTGAGCTCTCTCTCTCTCTCTTTCTCTCTCTCGATTTTTCGAAAAGTTGCAAAATTAATTCAACGCTTTGTGAATAATAAATTCGCGCTCTCTCTCCGGGGCGCTCAAACTTCGGCTCGTAAAACTCGCGTAATAAACCGATAAGAAAGTTTGCGATTCCTCGCAACGGTCATCGGATTAAAATTGGAATACCCGCACATAAAAGGGGAGAGGGGGGGGAGAGAGAGAGAGAGAGAGAGAGCCGAAACTCTTAGGCTCGCGCGCACGCGGCGTTTATGCATCTAATAATATACATCGGTGCACCTGCTGCCGCGCGACTGACGCACGTGTACCGGCTATATAGTTCTTCGTCAAGAGAGAGAGAGAGAGAGAGAAGAGCCGGGGGAGCCATATAAGCGGCTTTTATTGTCGAGCGAAATAATACCAAACTGCTATTAATAAGTCGTTTTCGGAGCGGCTTTTTACGGCCGGTTCGTGCGGAATATACGTCGAGTCGCAGATGGATTTTCTCGTGGACGAAGCGCTGCTTTTCCGAAAATGCACCTAAGAAGTCGTCGGACGGCAGGTCAAGAACTATACTAAATCAATGACGGGGCAAGTTCAGTTATTACCCGCTGAAATTCTTATATATTGTTTGCGCAGTCACCGCCGTCATCGGCGGCGGAGCCAGTTTTTTTAAGCTTTCTTAATTATACAATAGGCGGAATTCTTACACAAAGATCCGCAAAAACTGGTCGAACCAGGAAGGCTGCCTCGTAATCCATTCAGAGGCACACGAGTCCAGTTTCCTCCGAGGCAGTATTCGTTCTATCGCTGCTTTAGCAACCGGCGAACCGACGGGAGCACCGCAAAAATCACACTCGTCCCTCTCTCGAGCGATGCCTCCTCTCCTCATTTTCAAGTCGGTCCGCGCAAATTCGAGAGTCGCAAAAAAGCGCCGACTAGACAAAGCCGACGAAGGGATATAGGACCGGCTCCTGGGATCCTTTATGCAGGAGTGCTAGCCAGCTGCCGCTACCCACATTTCAGAGAGCTTCCCGTATCAAGCAATTATTCCATTCGATATTTGCTCGTCCGCCCACAAGTCTCTCTCTCACTCTCTCGGCGCTTTGGCAGCTCTCTCTCCGCTCCCTTCCCTCCTCCCCGGGCCCGGAGCCGCGCGCATATATTATATATCGATCGATCCGGTGAGTAGCTCCTCTCGGCCGCAATTAGAGGGGCATTAGAGACATGTCGCTTTGACATTTCCGAATATCAATCAGTTCCGCCGGCTTATAATTAGACGGCGGGGGAGGGAGGGAGAGAGAGAGTTGAGCTCCAGTCGCCGGGGGAGTGAATTACGAGCTTCCTTACGTCTTTGCGTGCCGCCGCCTGATTATGCATTGTTGCCTGATTTGTGACCGCTTTGGTTTTCGCACGCCGAGTTGCGTGAGATTCGCGCCGCTCCGGGAAAGCGAGTCGATGAGGTTCCTGTGCCGCCGTCGAGCTATTCGATTCTCGAGTATTATAATGAGACGAGAGCTGGATTGATTTCGGTTGCCGCGTTCTCGAATTGAGCTGCTTATTCGGGGCTTCTAGTTTCGAGGGAAGGATAATATTCGCCGGTTTCGCGGAAAACACACATTTCGCTCGCGGAAAAGGAATGAAGAGGCAGGATTTGTTACATTTGGTGAAAAGATGTAGGAGTGTATGTAGAATTCTTGTTTAAGTAGCAGAAATTGCTCTGGACCGTATATACAAAAGTAACTTACATTTGAAACAATAGAAGTAAGAGAATTAGCTTGCATTGAATTGGCGTGACCTCTTTTTTGGTTCAGACGTTTTTAAAACTCACAGCTTTTTGTTCCAAGTTTTCTTATTGTCTCGGCTACCATTTTAATTAATACGCATTTAACTTCGCGGAGAAAAGTTCCGCAAAAACTCCGGGCTAAGAAATTAATAGAATGCAATATTTATCAACAGGAAAGTATTTCAAGCGGCAAAGTGCCTTTATCTGCTCTCGGATTAAAGTCAGCGGCTCTTTCCTGCGTGTAAATATTAATTCGCTTTAATTACTAAAAAAGGTTTACCCCCCCCCGCCCTTCTCTCCCCCTCTCTCCCCTTCGTATTTAGTACCTGGCCTTTCATCTCGTTGCACCTTTCCGTCGGGGCCGCCTTTTTTCCTTAACCTATTCTCACGACCCTCGACTTCCTTTTTCTTAATTGCCCCTACGGCCAAAGCCGTCGGCGACTCTCCTTTTTTTCCGTCATCAGACGGCCGGAGAGCAGAAAGTAAGAAATTAAAGAGAAAGGAAGTTGCAGAGGGCGCGGCCGTCGCCGAGGGAAGGTAGAAGTTGACGCAAGAAAAAGTCGGGGCGGATTTAATTCACTGAACGGAATTACCGAATTCAAGGATCAGCAAATTTTGTAGTAATAAAAGGAGAGAAGTCGGAAAAGGGAGAGAAAGAAAGAGAGAGAGAGAGAGAGACGTTTAGCGGGAGATTGAGAGAGGAGAAAAACTAGGATTAAAGTCGTAGAAAAAAATGTATTTATCGATTCGCTTTCTCTTTGAATAATCATGACATGCGTAGAGAAAAGAATACTCGAGGAAAGACAGTCAACAAAGAGAAACTCGACGAGCGAAGAAAAAAGCTGAAAATGGACCTTCGTCCCTTCTGTACCTCAATGGGCGTCGCGTCGCCGGGTTATTAAATTACGGTAACGAACGTCACGGAATTGCCGTCGTTCGCCGTGAAACTCGCAAGGTGGAACGAGTAAATTTTCAATTTTTTTTCGGAGCTTCTTTGATAGATTAGCGCGGCTTTCGAAGGAGCGACATATAATTGGACGAATCCGTCTTCGCGCAGCGCTTATATATAATTAAAAGGCAAGAGGCGGGAGAAGGGGGCGCTAATTTCCGCAGGCGCGACTTGTTGTTTCCATCGGCGCTCCGAAAGCGCTGATGATTCTGTGGAAAATAACGGGATTTTCGACGTTAATAAATTCCCCGAACGGCGCCTAATGCCGAGAGAGCGTCGGCAGACGGATTAATGAACTCTCGTCGGCTACGAGCTCGCGAGAGCAACTTGTTCGATGATGCGCAACCCTATTAGGCCGGCGTCGGAATCAGAAAGGCCTTTTGGAGTGACGACTGGGTTTTGTCGGGAATTCACGCTGGTTTAGCTGTCGCGATAACGTTATTGAATTGAGTGTGAAATTTTATTTTTCGACCTAACTTGAAATGCTGGTTTAGGTAAGGAAATTGGTTTCGCCCGTACGATCTAATCAGGAAAAAATGTTGCCTTTGAGTTTTTGCGCTGGATTATATAAAGGACATTCTTTCAAATGTTTATATTTTGAATATCATTCTAAAACTTGTTTGCTTAATCCTTAATAATTACTTTCAAAATCGACTTTGTAAAAACGTTTATCTCTTTTACAGTATCTTATCTCTCAGCCTCGCTTTACTCACTGTCAAAAACAAATCGAACGAATCGAGCTCGAAAATCAATCGACGATGAATCGTCAATAAACAGTAACAACGGGGCGCAGCAGTCGGCGCCGACTGAAGCACAGGAGAAGTTTCCAGTGCAGCGGCGGCGAAGTTAAAGAAAAAGACAGACGCTCCTCGAACGAATCGAACAATTTAACTCGGTTTGCAAAAGCTCTCGGATCGAGTCGGCGGCTGGAATTTCATTGCTCTCTGGCCGCTGCCGCGAATACCGGCTAACTTGTATTGGGCGCGCTAATGAGATTATGAAGAAATATAAGCCGGGCTCCTGTTGCCACTGGCTATCGCGGCTGCGAAAAGAGCTTTGCTCCGCTGCAGCTCTGCCCTCCATCGTTCGGAATTCTAACTTCGTCTAAACTTTGGAGGATGATTCGGAGTTTAAAGCTAAGAAGGTCGTAACAGGGACGTATCGATTTGGGAAAAATTCAGAAGTGGTCAGTTGGAAGAGAATTTTAAATTTTGCTCAGTTTTATGATTCGTGTGAAAATACTTAAATTTTTCAACAAAAACAAATAAACTAGGAGAGAAAGTTCGAAGTCTACGGTCCATTTAATGTTGGGTATATGATATTCTAGAAATTTTTGTACAATTTATATTGGAGATAAACGTTTTTCTATCTGCGTAACATCGCGTATCTTTGCTCATGTCCCAAATTCTTGATAAAGGACTACTCGCATTAGATAGATTTTAAAAGTATTTTCCTAGTTGACACAATTTTGGAAAAGAAAAGACGATATTTTACGGATCCTTAAAATGAAGTCGTATACGTGACTTGCTCTTCGTCTGCAACCCCGCATTCTGTATAAAACGGCTCGATTAACTAAAATCGGTCGGAATTTACGACCTCATAACCGAGCGAAATCTTTGAAAAATCACTCGTATAATTTTCCCCCCGCCAACGGAAGCTAAATCACTCTTATCGCGAAAAACAAACCGGCCCCCCGTCCATTATTCAGAAGTCCGGTCGTCGGGAACCATCACTAATCTCTCTCGAAATTAAATCCGCCGAACCTGACTTGCTCCGTACGCAATTAATTGGCCCAAAAGGGTGGGTGGGTGGGGGGCGGCTGAGTCTGAGAATCAAAGTTTCCTCTCCGCTCTTAAAGAGAAGGCGTGCTGCCGTTGCCGGCTGCGATTGACGCCTGGATTTGCCCGCGCAAATCATAAGCGCGCGTTTCGACGGGCGTGAGAGCCGCGGAGAGCCTTTGTGTCGAAGCCGCGTAATTGCTCGATTGTGGCATCGAGCGCAGGCTGAGTTAGGAACTTGTTAGGCTTTCGATACTTTGTGTTATTAGCTCATAGTGCGGGAGCAGAAGGGGTTTTGTGGCCGATGGAGGTCCACGACTCCACCCAAGTATTTTTTATGTATTTTTTCCTCCTGAACCCGAATTTAGAGGGTGGAAGTTCGAAAAATGGTCAGGGAAATTGTTATAA
>JAWWEO010000045.1:23652717-23682255 GCA_035582975.1 Ormyrus labotus | reverse complement strand
AAAAAATACATAAAAAACACTTGGGTGGAGTCGTGGACCTCCATCGGCCACAAAACCCCTTCTGCTCCCGCACTATCATTCGACTTGCGCGCGCGCCGGTTCGCCGGGATTCAATCGGCGTTTGATCCTTTGTTGCGGGGCGCGTCGGTGATTAAAAGTAAATTGCTGGATGATCCCCCGCCCCCTCTTTTTTTTTTTTTTTTGCGGAAAGCCTTTTGGCAAGGCTTGGATTGCAGGCGGGAAAGAATTGACTGGGGAGTGTTTACTTCGCTCTCTGGAGTAGCGGGTTTTTATTGAAAAACTTATCTCGTTTTCCGATCGAACACAATGGCCGGTTTAAAATAAATTCTTAGTTTCTTATTTAAACAAAAGAATTCTCTTACCTTCCATACTAAATTTTTCTTAAACGCACAAATATTGAGCTAAGTCTTGCGTTATTTATCGAGTCGATCGTACAAACGTACAACTATCTCGGAAGCTCGACGATATTTCTCTAGTCAGTGGGAACTTTTAAAGAAAAGCTCCCCGAGTTCGTTTTCGATAGAATAACAGCGAAGCCAGTACCCTCCTGCTGAATAAAATATTTTGAAAAGCATTTCGAAAAGAAAAAAAAACAATTTGAATTGTCAAAGCCTGTGCAGTCGCTTCTCTCACCTCCTATCACCCGCAAATCGAAATTGAACGTCTCGTCGAAATTTCTTTTGTACTAACGCACGTGTAAGGATCCTCTTTACATTCGGCCGGAGAAAGACGCGCGCGAGCGTAAAATCAAACGTTCCCGCTTCACGTGTTTACAGACGCCCGCGGTGTGTTTTTTTTTTATTTACATAATTTTTAATTAATCGCCGATACCCGACCAAAGTCATCGCGCCCGTTTGCCAAAATCCGCGTCCGCACTCGTTAAATAACCGATCGCCGGAAATCAACGAGCCAATAAAAGCGCGCGGGGAACACGGCTCGCGGCAAACATTTAATCAACTCCCGCGTGTCGCGCGTCGCGCCCAATTAAAGACGCCGGCGGGAAAGAGAGGGAAGGGATAACGGACGAGAGGAGAAAGAGCCTATATTCCGTTCCGGCGAAAAAATAGGACTCCCGGATGGGCGCGCGTAAAAAAAGAGAGAGAGAGCCGTCCGGGACGCGCACCGAAAACGAGAGAGAGAATCGGGTAAAACGAGAGTAGTCCCGGCTAAAACACGCACCCGTACAACACAGCCCGCACCGCGCCACTAACTCATTCTCCTACCCCTCGGCCTCCTCTGCTATTCTATCTGCAGGTTATTCCTTTTTGCTCCCCGCGTCGGTTTAAGGGGGCGCGCATTGTTAGTCCGCGGAAAATAACGGGAGAGCCATGAATTATCAATGGGTTGTTGCGGAGAGAGAGAGCGCGTTTTGTTTCGGCGGCGGCGGGGCTATTATTTTGGCGTTGTACCCGGGAAATACTGATTACGAAAATTGATAAGATCAATTATCAAATTGAATTTCTATTGTGCTTGTTCGAACACGGTGGATAATGGTGCCGCGTGAGCAGATTTGGTCGGTTTTTTTTTAATAATTGGTCGAATATCCAATATTGCCTGGAGCGAGATTTTTCGCGAATAAAATAGAGTGCGAAACTTAAATTTGAGCAACATTTTGCAAACTCTAACCAATTGTTTATAAAACAAATCAATACTCGGTTTATGAAATTCGATTCGTCCGACCATCATTCGAACGCACACCCAATCTTCATTTGACGAAACAGCCCGAAATAAAAGACTTGGGCACGGTAGTAGGCCACGAGAGCATTCCCCTAAAAATCAGGTAGCCCTTTTACAGCGTCCGCAGGCGGCCATCACCTCGGACAACAAATTTACAACTCATAAAACTCGCATTACAGATCGGACATTGTGATACCCCCCTTTATACGCTCTCCTTTTTGCTTCTTTCCCTCTCTCCCGCCATCCGCCCGGCCGACTCTTTATTTTCATCCCGGACTCTCGCGGCCATTTTTGCCGGCGCGGGTGGAAAACCGTCACCTGCATATCGGCGGCTCTTCGATTTACGACGTATTTACCATAAATTACTCGCGGCTCTCGCGCAGAGACAGTCGCCGCGTTTTTTTTATGGCTCGTAAACGTTCGAACAACACCGTAAGCACTGAGCATTTTCTCTCTCTCTTTTTCTCTCCGCGTGCGCGCTTCGGCCGTCGCGCGCAGGCGCGGAGACGTTGAAAAGTAGTCGCGAATTTCGTAGGGACGAAAATGTGTAAACGCAAATAAACAGGAGAGGACACCTGGCGCATGTGACCGCAACGCTCTCGCTCCAAGCGCGTATAAAACGGGCGGAGGTGGACTTGCTAGTTGTAAAAGTCGGTAAATAAAGAGTACTAGTTTTTGGGTGCTGCTCAAGCGCGTTAAACAAAATACTGCTTTGTGTGTGCAAAGCGCTTGCGGATGAAAGTTAAATAAACTGTCGGGAAATTAGTTAAACGCAGAGATAAGAGTGAACGGAGTGCTTTGAGTTACGGAATTGCTTTTTTACGAATGTTTGTAAATAATTTACCGCGAAATCGAATAAGCGCGAGGTTTTAAATACCAGATTCCTCCCACGATTATAAAATGAGAGGTTTACACAAATTTTCGTATAAAATCCGTTTCAAATTTCCAGTTCAACCACCGCGCTTTACATAAAGTCTTTCTTATTAATCCAGCCCGAAACCGCAGCGCATCTGCAGCGGCAAAAACAGCGAATGAATTCCAAGCACCAAGAGCCGGCCAATAAACAAACCTCGCAAAGCCCCGCAACACCTCTCCTAACTCAGCCCGCTTCCTCAGCAGCCTCCAAAAACCTTCCCCGCGCCGAGCGTATATTGGGTTCGATGGGTCGACCGCCTCAATTGGCTGTATAAATACAAGCGCGGCCCCCGACTCGGGGGGCGCTAAATCACGGCGGCGGCTGTTCGTAATGGAGGATTATTGCGGTGCGCGCGCGACGATGAGCGACGCGCGCGCAATAAGCCCGCACGAAGCCGTTTATTAAGGAGCGCGCTCGTTTTATACACGGGTCCCCCCCCCCCCCTCCTCCCGGCGGTATCGACAGGCAAGAGGGCGAGCGAAATATTAACCGCGACGTGTTTATGGTCGCCCGGCTGCGGAAAATTTGCGAGCTCTGGACGAGACGGAGGAGGTAAATAAGCTGGGTTACGACGATTGCGAGGTATTCCGTTTTGGGGGGTCGGGGAGGTTTTTTCGCCGAGGTCGGTGCTTGTGTCTTTGATTTTTCTGACAATTGCAGCTTTGTTTTATAGGGATTTGTAAAAATTTCGTTCGGAAAATTTGAGGTTTAAACTCGTTCCACTTTAACGGATTTTTCGAAAAACTCCCCGACTACCCGCCAGAGCATTTCGAAAATGTTTGCTCTTTCGCGAAAAACTGAGGAGGGACGCGGCGAAAAAAGTGTCGAACATTTTTCGAAAAGAGGTTCTCGATCCCCCACCTTTGAAAATACACGGGGAGGTATTTTCATTGTTCGCACGGTGGCGAATGTTTGCACAGACGGCGGAAAGTCCTTCTGCTGCTCGTCCTGGTTCTGGGTGTAGCTTTGCTTGCTCTTCCGTTTATCCTGCCACTCATCTTCTTCTGCCGAGTTCGTGCAATCTTTTCTCCAATTGTTCAAATTGATTTCAAAGTCGGGGTTCTCTTGGCAAGTAGATATGTATATTTATTTTTTTTGATGTCGCTCAAAGTTTTGCAATTCTTTTTTAATGTCTCTTTCAAAGGTTCTCGAAGAATATGCGATTTTGATTAAATGTTCGACGTTCATTCGACCCATCCGGTTGGATAGATGTGACCCGAACATTTTGTAAAATAGAATTTGCCTAATAAGAAATGAGCCGTTCCCCTGAAAAAAAAAACGACATTACTTCTTATGAATAGGTCAAAACGCGGCACGGACACGACGGTCTATTTTTCTTCGCGAAAGCCGTAGTTACTCACGTTTATACGTCAGTGCCATATTTCACGACGCGTACATTACCGCTCACTAAATTTCTTTCTTCCATTCGCATTCTCTCTTTCACATGCACAAACATTCATCATTTCGTCATTCCCCCCCCCCTCTCTCTCTCTCTCTCCGCGGGCTTCCATCTAACACACTGAAATTCTTATCGGTCACTCGCTGTCCATCGTCTACTTTTTCACGCTTTCGCACTTTATCTTTTCCCCTTCGTGCTGCTCTTTTTTGCCTTTCCGACTCTCTCTCTTTCTCTCCCCCGCTTTTGACCGCCACGTCGATTCTTTTATCTATATACGTATTACGTCGGCCGTTCGATTTCTCAGTTCTTTTGTACTAAGCTTCGTTTTCCAACAAAAAAATTCTCCCTCGCTTTGCTTTCCCGGGGCTCAAAGTTTTCTTAGCCTTTGGCAACTTTATCGTAAAAAATTTAATCAAGGGAATTCAGGTCGCTCCATTTTCGCTCGGAAGTTGGTAACACTTGTTTCGAAGCCTTTCAAGATTTACTCGCGAATCAATGATACCCCGTTTTTCCGCCGTTCGTCAGACCTTCATTTGCGCGCGTTACGTTTTCAACGCTCTCGGCCGGCGGAACTTCGGAAAAATGCGTAATTCGAAAACGTCAGCGGGAAACGCTGGAAGGAATAAAAGTGTATGAAATATTTATCCTGGCAAACAAAATACACCGGGTCAGCGATTCCCTCTCACTCGCAGCCGGGAGTACTCGGCGTTTCTCCGACGGGTCGAAAAAAATTACACGCCGCACGTTTTCCGCCGGTTTTCCACGGCGCAAAAAGTATTTTCCACCCCTCCCCGCGCGCCCCGTCGAGGTTTACGCGGCTACGGAAGAAAAATATAAAATGTAGCTCGGGATTTTTTGAAGCTCGTTGCCGAGCTTGGTTTTTCCCGCGTTTAAAAGCGAAAACATTGTTTATTAAAGGGATGCAGCGTCGGGATTTGCAGGCGAAAAAGTTAGAACGGACGCGGCTGCAAAAGGGAATAATTAACAGAGAAATGCGGCGCCTGTAAAGAAGTAATTAAAAGTTACAAGGGCAAAAACTCATGAGCCTGCCGAATCAATAGTGGTTCGGGATACTTGAACTATCGCCGTTTATTTGGTATTTCGTATTTGCTGCAGATTAATTCATGAAATTGGAGCTGCTAGTTAAAATATATTATAAAGTTAAAAATACTTTAAAAAACTGTTTGTCATATGCTAATAAATTATTGTTTTCTGCTTGTTTCAGGTGAGTTTGTAAAATGTTACCAACCCGAATGCCCTCAGTAAGTTCATACACTTGAGTGCACTTTTGTTTAAACTTATCAATTCCCGACCGCGCTCTAATTCAATTCCGCGTCCCCAAAGTTCCTCTCCAACTTCCATCAAAACACCTCAAAGAATTCGCCAAATCTAAACTCGGTCACGCCGGACTTAGCTTATCATCGAACCCCCCCTCCCCAAAAAAAGAGAAAAACCAGCCGTCCCGTTCCAGCGCGTCCGACAAACTTTTCCCCCTTCCCCCGCAATTCTCCCGCGAATTTTCAAGAGAGAGAAAGGGCTTCTCGATCAATCTCCCTCTCTTCCGGTTCTCGCGCCCTCGGAATTTATTTCCCGATGACCTCGTTACGCGACCTTACCCCCCCTCTCTCTCTCTTCTCTCGCGCAATGACGCGATCGCCGAGCCGTTTCTAAATCCATTTCCGACGCCTCCGTCCCTTTGACTTCTGCCGGTTGATTGAAACGTAGTCGCCGGGAGTGAGGAGCAGGAACCGTCGGAGTGCCGAGCGTGTGCGACAGGAAGCTGGAAGGAAGCCGGCGTCGAAGTGTCGAGTCGCCTCTTGTGTACGTCGCGGATAAATGACGTTGGCTGAAGAAATTTCGGAGGGGCTTCCCTTTTTATTTTGGATCCGAAAGCACGATAAACAGACGCGTTTCCGTAATTTACAGGCGCTTACCGCTGCTTTAGTTTGAACGTCTCGACAGACGAGTCATAATTGACGAAATAAAGTCGTGATTCGAGAAACTCCAACGTGAAAGTTTTAATTGGTTAATGGCGCGGTTTACCCGGGGCGTCGTGACTATTTCCATCACGTGCGGCATGAAGGCGGAAACACGTGTGTTTCCACGTACCTCTCGGATGCGAAGGAAACCGGCGCCAAGGTGCCTGAAATCCAGGCCGATAAATAAATCGAATTGCCTCTCGAGACCCCTACTTCGTATTGTTCAATTGTTCTCTGCGTGCGCGTAATTGATAAAAAAAAAGAACAGTGACTTCCATCAACTAAAGTCAGACGGGAATGAAAAATTATTTATGCCGCCGAGCGCGCCATCTCAAAATAAAGCAATCGCCAAGCTCCAGAAAATAAAGTCGGCGAAGCCCCGCGTCAGCCGGAAATTGTTGTGCAGCCAGTGTTGCTCTCCCATCGACGCGTCTCGCAATAAACGGGTGTAAAGTAAAAAAAAAAGGATGCTGCCGTCGTCGCCGTCGTCTCGAGAGAGAGAAGAGAAGGGGAGGGGCGGCGGTCCGGGGCCGCCGGCAAGGTAACCGCGCGCCGGTATGCGATCCTCGAATTCTTTCGTCCGATCGAGGCGCGGGGGCATTTAGCGCCCCTTCCCTCCGGCTGACTTATTGTTTTGTAGTGGCGCGACGCGCAGCTGCCGGTAGACGCTCGTAAATCCATATTACCGGCGACCTTTTCATTCGTCCTGCTTCTACTTCCTGGTTGAGGTTAGGTCTCAATCCGTGGGCGGATGGTCCCGGGGTGCGGCTTGCTCGGGGAATGTTAATTTGGGCGGATGGTGATTTTGGAACGCGCGGATGGTCGAGGTAATTGAGGATTTTTGAGATTACTAGAATCTAGACGGAGAAAAATTTCGGAAAAAAATTACAAATAAAATTCCGGTAAAAATTACACTTAAGAGTATTAATCCAGGACTTTCCTCACATTTGACTAAACTTTGAAGGTGCCGGTATGGTAATTTGATTTACTCGTTTCAGTGAGCATCATTTATCTATATAAAAAATTGAACATCGATGACATATGTAGAATATAATTTATTTATGAAGCATTTGATTATAATTTTACTTACTAAAGATATTAAAAACATTTTTTAAATATAAAAACTTGATCTATTAAATATTTTATGCAAATAGGGATAAAATTCACCCTACAGTCAAAATCGCCCGATTTTCACTCAAATTTAGGGATAATATTTATCCAATTTTTCTACGTATATACATCTCGATGCTCCGCGCGTCTTCTGTTAAATTTTCATTAATTGAGTTTTAACTGTGCAGCAACTCAATTTGAACATTTCGATATCGCAAAATAAAAAAGCATTGATTTTGAATCGGAAAACTGACGCGTACTCATGTGTATACAAAGCAAAATGATGACGGCAGAAATTCGTAAATAGCTCCTTTTGAACGACGCAGAGGCATCAAAAGCCGAAAAGGCCAAATGGAAAAAAGATTGTTGTACACTTCCATTACGTCAAGCACCATTTGCCCGCTGCGCAATAATCACGAGGAGCCGCGCAGCCAGTTCCGCGAACGACGTTTTATACAAAAGATGAAAGTAGAAAAAAAGCCTGCAGCCCCGACGGAGGCACGCACACACACTCGCTCGCAAAAAAATTGCATCGGATGCACGCGCAAACAGAGAGAGAAAGCAGAGGCAGGGAGGGGGGGGGGACGAAAAAAGAGGGTACTTTGAAAGAAATTTATCCGCAAGGAATGGAATAACGCACGCACGTCGATCCTCATCCTCCCGCCGTTTGTTCCCTCTCCTCCTCCTCGGCAGCGTTAATCCCCCGCTGCTGCTGCCGCTGCTGCGTGTGTATTTTATTAATTTTTTGCTGCTTTTTGCGCCCGGCCTTTCGTGCCTCTCGCCGCGGAAAATGCCAAGCGAAGCGTTAAACGAACTCCTCCTCCCCGAACGCTCGGCGAGTGCATTTTAAATCAGCCCCGAAGTTGATGTATCAAGGTGCTTAACGATTAACGCGGGTATTCTTTTTCAGAGTGGCTTATTAGTCTGGAATTTAGGCGATTACCGGGTCGCGAGAAGAAAATCGGCTTGATTGATCTATCGATTATTAATCGAGGATAGTATAATAAGGTAAAGAAGAACGAGAGTTTACTGCGCGCATTTTTCCGAAACACTCTTTGGTTTTTGTTACGTGCTTTATTTTTTCCGAGCTTCTTTCAGTTTTAGCCGGTCTATTCGGTGACTTTTTGTTATTTTTAATGGCTCCAGTCCGCATTTGCGGGAGTAATACGGCGCTTAATCCGCGCTCGCGACGGATTAATGCGCATGGCCGCAAACCAACTAACCCACGCGCCCCTACGCCTCTCTATCCTTTTCTCTCGTTGCGTCGCTCTTTGTCTCGCGGCTTTTTGTTGCTTTAAATATTTTAGCAGCTCGATAACGCGAATTCTTCGGAGCGTTTAAAAATTTTAATCTTAATTAACGGAGCTCTCCGACTCGCTCTTCCGCGATTAAACTCGTTTCGCCGAAGTACTGATTAGAAAGCAAATAAAATCATCTCCTCCCGTCCGCGGGGGCAATTTAATCGATGCAAAAACCAGCGGCGTTCCTTCGTCCCTGCCCTTCCGCTCGCAGTTTACGACGTCATCCCGCGTGTCAGGTGCGTCCCTGCCCTTTTTCGTCTCAATTTCTCTCTCTCTCTCCCGCTGTACGCGCGCTCCCAAATGTCGAGGTTAATTAACGCTAAAAGGAAACGGGCGCGGGGGGAGGGAACGCGGGAGGGAAAAAGTGTGGAAATCGCGAAACGAGGCGGAATTGGATAATCTGCTTTTCCTCTCGTTCTCTTCCCCCCCGCGTCTATTTTGTTTTTACGTTCGAGCTTCGGCGCGCGGCGACCTCGTTAGTGTTCCCCCGCGCTGAAAAGCTGGCCTCTTGATTACTCGCTCGCCCGGCGTCAAGTTTTAATAAAAGAAATTTCGCCCGGCGCTGCACCGCCGCGTGGTTTTATGCATCTTGCCCCCGCCCCCCTCGCGACAATGAGGAACAAGAGAGCGAGAGACGTCGAATTAAAATTTCATCTTCCGCTGCTTGATTCGGCAGAATTTTTATTCAAACGAAGAATCGCGGGATTTTTATTCTGCTTTTCTAGCCTTGGTTAAATATTCTTATTGTTTGTTAAATGTTGGTACGTATTCGAACACCCCAATGGCTGTTATTCCCGACGTTATATCAAGCATCCCTTCAGAGTAAGTAATAGAGATATTGTTTATAACTTTTCTGCAATCGCTCACATCCAGATCAGTGTTCGGATAAGGCAGTATCCAACATTAATTTATATAAAAGTCCGCCTACAACCCCCAGCCGCAGCGCTATAAACAAACGACTTGGACATCATGCGCGGGCAGGATAATTGTCTCCGGGCATCTATAATAAATACACCGGGAGCGTAGAGTTTCCAAGTCGAGCGCATCGAAGGAATATTATGATGCATTACGCGGTTGCCAGCAGAGACCGCCGACGCACAACAAAGCCCGTTTTGCAATCAATAACAACGCGTTTCGCGCAGATTGTCGAAAAGGCCAGAGAGAAATCGCAGGGATCCTCTCTCTCTCTCTCCCCCCCCTCCTAAGCGAGAGCGGACTTCCGCGTTTACGCCGTCTTTCCCACGAGCGATCGGCAATCTCTCTCTCTCTCTCTCTCTCTCTCTCTCTCCTGGCGGCTCTTATCTTTTACGGCTTTTCTTCCTATCATTATCCCTCTTCATTTGCCTCCTCCTCCTTCCGCCATTCTCCAGCTGCGCTTGCATCTCTCTCTCTCTCTTCCTCGGCGGGCTGAATCGGCGCATCGACATTTTTCAGCATCGAGCCCCCTTATTTCCATTATAATGCGCGCAGGATGCACCGCTCCTCGCTCGCCATGGGAAAGGGGGAGAGAGAGAGGCGCGTTTTCACGCCTGCGCGGAGACGCACATGTCGTGTCGTGGCGGGAGGGGGGTGGGGAGAGGTGACATGCTCTCGCGGTGGCTGCGTACAAGCCTCGCTGGAATTGCGCTCGCCGACGTTACATCAGGGGGGGCCAGCAGCGGCGGTCGCGGAAGGCTCGGCTGAACTGTGTTCGCGCCCGTCCATGTAAGAGCGGGGCTCCCTTTTCTTCCTTTCGCTTTTTTCCCCGGCCTGTCGGCGTTGTTTGGACGCGAGCTTCCTTTTCCGTTTTCGGTGCCCGCGAGAGAGCGGGGCTTTGATAATCGGGACTCTGTACGCGTGCCGCTGCGATTCTCCGTGCGAGCCGCGGTGGAATTCGTTTGTCTCGGCTGATTCGATCTGATAAGGATTTTGTATTGCGCGCGGGTATATTGTTTCCTTGGCGTTTGCGGACGTTGATATTGTAATAAAATTATCGTGACGATGCGAAAATATTTTTAGTAAGTCATTTTTTCGTCAGCAGTCGCGATAAAACGCTGCTGATATAAAACGCATTTAATGTTTTAATTTTTAACTTAGCTGCATTACCGCTTAATGGCATACGTATTTTCTTTTCTGATGCACAAATAATCTCATGTTCTTATGTGATCGTAGGTGTAATCATTATAAATGCCTAAATATTCTGTAACAACGCAAATTTGACATGATTGTTTGCTCGAGAATGCAGGTTCGAATCCATGAAAATATCAACCAGATCTTTCGGTGGCGGATGTTTTACCCATTCTCGCTTACAAAATATTTTATCTCTTCTCGCTGAATTTCCCACAAACGAAACACAGAAACACGTACCTGCTCTCCCTGCGACGCACGCCTGCGCACCTTTCGCTCGATCGGTCCAACCATATATCCATCCCCAAGCAGCGACTTATTACGGACGCCGCCGCCTGCATTTTTTAGGACGACATTAGCTGCGTTTTCTTTTTCCGCTCGCGCGCCTGTTTGCCCAGTGTCCAGCCGCTTTCTTGCCCATCCCCTCGCGTGTCCTTTGTTCCGCTCGGGCTCCCCTCCCCCGTTCCACCGACGCCGCCTTTTTGCTTGCGCTTCTTCTGCCCGCTTCTATATGACACGCGCCCCGCGCTGCCGCACGAATTTAAGTCGAGCTATTATTAAGTGCGAGGGAGGAGGAACTACTCTTCAGGGGGGGGCTGGCCTGCGTAAATTGAAGTCTGTTTCGTGGTCGCGGCTGGATTACAGAGCAGGAGACGGCAGCTTGGGAGGGTCGTTTTTGGGTTTTTGTGACTGCTCGTTACTTGGTTAAATATTCAGGAGCGGTTTTCGAACGCGGTTGACAGCGATTAGATGGACAAAACAATCGATAAAACTTATTTATTAAGTTTCATGTAGATGTACTTGCAGGGCTTCCCTTAAACAAATTATCAAGTCTAGAATGATCGAAGGGTCAAATATACAATGTCAAATATGCATATATGTTTTAGCCGATGATGCTGCGATTGTTATTTGCGACGATGATGACATGTTTAGTAGAATATCCTTAATTAGATGTGCGGAGCTGTAATTAAACCGGCATTTAATTAATAACAAGTAAATTGAACATCTTTGTGTCTATTATCCAACTCCTAATACGTTGTATTGATCAACCACACACAAATATAACAAAGTGCATCTATTTTGAAAAGTTTCATCACCAATGAATCATCCTCTCGCTGTCAAGACATCAAATTAAATTTCATTTAATACCATCTCTACACTGCCTACTAGACAATTGCAGCATTGTAATTACGGTATTGATTGTTTAAAGTTTATAGTGATAACGTCAACTTCGAGCGATAATAGTAATATCACGTTCCGCCGAACAATAACGTAATCGATTCGCATTACATTATTTTGAATTATAGACAATGAAGCTCTTTCTCGAATCCGATCATCGAACTGTCAAAGTTTCGAGTAATTAGATTATTAATATAACCGGCGTCGGAACCAATTTACATTTCAGATGTGCGAGATGCAAGTTTGAAATTCTGTATCACTAATACACCCGTGATTTATTATTCATACTAGAAATTCGAAATAGAAACCAGAATCACCTTTTGAACTGCAGTTTTTGAATTATCATCGCTAAAACTTTCATTAAAAGTGAGTTTTAATATAGATTCCTAATAAATATTTATGCATTCTTAGCTTTTACTTTTTAATCGGCACTTAAATACATATAAAACGTCAGCTGCTCGTGAATATTCATGCAAGAACCAGCGGACATTAACAAACGAAATCGGGGATAATATTGGACATCCAATTCAAATAAAGACGTTCAATCTGCAAAAATGGTCGGTAGATTCGGCATTAATTCACCAAATCGAATATCAAGTCCCTCTTCAGCATCGAAAGACACGAAAAAGAGAATCGGAAGGTTAGGTGTCGGCGCTCACCTTTGAGTGCGTTTACCTGTACGGCGTGACGCTTTGCTCGTAATGTGGACGTCATGCCAGCCGCGCATTTATCTCGAATTAAAGCAGCCTGTCGCCTCTCATGAATAATGTAAATCTGCCTGACTCGGAAGCTTTTGTTTTTCCCGGCGCTTCTGTATACCTTGGCCGCGGCAAAAAAAAAAAGGCGATATTTCCGCGGATTGAATCTGTCGAGAAGTCGGCTCGATCGCCCAAACAAATCAGGCGCCCAATTAAAAGCGGGACGTCAAAAGCTCGATCCCTCGCTCGCGGAAAAATCCGAGCAGCAGCCGGCAGCGTTGCGAACAATGCGAGCGAGCGGGGTAATCCACGAGTGGCCGAAAGCCGAGACGTCGCAATTGTCCGTCCG
Source organism: Ormyrus labotus (assembly GCA_035582975.1). Taxonomy (NCBI): domain Eukaryota; kingdom Metazoa; phylum Arthropoda; class Insecta; order Hymenoptera; family Ormyridae; genus Ormyrus; species Ormyrus labotus. The sequence continues at coordinate 23,669,520 of JAWWEO010000045.1, read as the reverse complement.
TCCCACTGTCTGCGCGGCCGGCCCCCCCCCCCCCCCCCCTTCGCTTCCCTCAGGCGGTGAGGCGCGTTTAGTTTCAGCCGTCTCTGTCCTGGCCGACCTTGCAGCGTTGCATCCTCTCCGCTCCGAGCCGACGCTGCCCGAGACGTCTCGCGCCCTCTTTGTGCCCTTTGAGCTGCCTCGGGACTTGGCTTGCTTTTTAATGTCTGGCTGCTCGGTGTTTGAGAATTTAGCTGCTCGAATTAGAGGGGGGGGGGGATTCTAATTTGCTGATGAGGCACTTCGAATTGCCTTTGTTCGAGCGAAACTACGGAAATAGTTTGTTATTAGCGTGAGATGAACTTTAGAAACAATGGGGGTATTTTTCCCGAAGGTCCAAAATTCCGAAATGCCAAAAAGCAGAAGGTACTTTTGCATAAAGTTCAAAATCCAGAAAATCAAGTTTCGGGAAAAGTCTTTACATTATAACGTGTATTAATTACGAAAATGAATATCCTAAATCAGATGGTGTATAATTCCAAATATTAAAAATCAAACAGTGAAATATCCAAAAATATAGATTCACGTTTTATACGATAACTTATTGAAATTTTTTGTAAGCTCTTTGCTTTCAAACCTAATCCAAAGGCAGACACAGCCCCTTTAACCGGATTTAATTTCACGTCCTCTCAACGACAAAAGTTCCGAAGGAAAGCAGCCGCGCGGCCTAACGACAGCGCCTTATTCCTAAACATCTCCGGCAGCTCGTCCGGTAACGCAATTCGCGAACCTTTCGCCGGGCGGCCGAAATAAACCCGACTCCCCCGCATCCAGCGCGGCGCGAAACTTTCTTATCCGCGCGCGCGCGCGCGCTTGCAAAGCGTTTTCATCCTCCTCCGGGCTCGCGCGAGCGCGCGCGTCGCTCTTAACTTATGCGCCGAAACGAAATTCAAAGTTTCCGCGCGATCGTGCAGCTGCATCTCGGATCAAGGCGCGCGGGGGCGTGTGTGTGCAAAAACTCGCGGGAATGAAAGCCCCCCCGTTCGCTGCTTACACGGACCTTCCAGCGACTGCCGGGATTATTAGCGCTGTAGGAGGCCAAGCCTGACGATCCTTTGTTGTAAAGCTGCTCGAAGGCCGTAACTGAGATGGAGATTTTGGTAGTTTTCGGCTTTGGGGGGTAAGTGTTGGGTATTTTTTTTTTATTTTTATTTTTAAAAGGTTTAAGTGTCAAGAGTAGAGCTATTATTTATTTTTATAACTATTGAAATCTAACAGTTGATGTGTATGCAAATGATGTCATTTTTTAAGAAGTATTTAATAATCATTTTATTAGGATTACAAATTCAGTGTTTGATAAAGTAAAAAAAAAAAATAAGATTTACAATTTTACTACAATACCTAAGAATTCTAGAATTGTACTGCAAGAAAATGGAAGAAAAACTTGTAAAGTGAAGTTCAGCTCTAAAAGGGAAGCAAAAACTAAGAGAAGATGAAAAGGAAAAATAACGATTCCAATCGCTGGTAATTTCTTGTAATCCGAGCTAACGACAGAAGAGGGTACCTTACGAAGTTAAAACGTGTTTTTTGCCTGTATACTCCGCAAGGGGGAAGTTTAGTTATCAAGAAGCTTTCCGCAGTTTCCAGGAAGACCAGAACTTTAAGTTCGGAAGATACCGATGAAGAAATCTCCGTAATTACAGAACTCATTACAAAGCCCAGAAAACTGAGATCTTTAAAGTCAGAACGAAGAAAGCAGATGAAATTTTATAATACTTTTAACGCGCTAATTATTTAATTCTATTTTTTTTTTTAATTTTTATTTTTAATTTTTTTTTTTTTTATATTCTTTTGATGAAGATTTTAATGCTTGAGCTAATTAAAATTGGTTTTACGTGAGTTGCAGTTTTAAATTTAGCTCGTAAGATACAGTAACGAGAGACGTAATTAAAAGACTTCTAGGGTTTGAAGAGATCAATCAAGAAAATAATTACACTGAAGGGGATGTAAGGTTCAATTAATACTGCCTAAGGAGATTTCATGTTCAGGAATTCTCGTTCATTTTTCAAGCAGTTTTTAATCATTGAAACGCTACATTTTTTAATATTAAATTTCCAACGAAAATTGAGATTTTTAAACGCAAAATGTGTCTGCTCCTCACAATTTATTGAATGACAATTTCAAGAAAATGCTTCAAATCAAACTTAATCATGGTAACAATTTTATTGTATAAAATCATTATTTATCTACTATTCTAAAATTCCATCACCGAAAGCAAAGAAAAGCCTTTTAGGTAAGAAGCCAAGAAGGGGCGCGAAACTGGGCCAAATTAAAAAAGCTCCCCGGGGGAGAGAGGTACATTACATCAGCGGAGCAAACCCAGCGGAATTAAAAAAAAAACCATTGGATAATTTTTAACTAATTTTTAGCTAATTAATTACCAAAAGCAATAATTTCTAACCAGTACCGGAAGCCGCTAGCGAAACATTTACGCCAGTTGAACACGGCATAACTCCCGTTATATTTATCCAAACAATACCCAATAGGGTACAAAATTTTTAGCTCAGGAAGAGCGGAAGCTCGACTCGCAGCAATCCCCGTCAAAATCAGGATTGTCTCATTGCGACCACTAAAACAGCGAGTTCGCGTCGCATTAACCGATCGGTTTTTCCAGCCTCCGCTCCCAGCAGACTCTCGGCTGCCGCCGGGAGGAGGATGAGATGGACAGAGTGGAAGAGAGAGAGAGAGAGAGAGAGAAAGAGAGCTTTATTGCCCGCCGATATCTGGGAGTCGCGGCTGCTCACGATGTCTGGAAACCGATTGGCTCTCGGTCTTCCTCTCTATCTTTCCGAGGGAGAGGGCCGATCGTATTCCCGAGATTGTTGCTGCTTGCGCTTTGAAAAATCGAAGCCTCGCGAAGCACCTCGTAAAGCGATGAGACGGCTATTCGCCTCCTCGTTTTCTTCCCCCTCCCCTCCCGCCCGGCTTCACTTCGCTCCGTCCGTCTCTCTCTCTCTCTCTTTCTCTCCTCGCCCACCCCTTTCTCTTTATCGCCTGGCTTCTAACTTCGTTTCATCCCCGGAAGTGGCGATCGTTTCGTTTTGCAAATTTTTGCATTCGCAGCGCTCTGAATCTTTTTGTGGCCGGCTACAAAGTGTATTGCTTTAAACACGCGAGAGAGCACGCCTTTTTCGCGGCTCGCTTTATTTTCGAAACGGTTCTACGTTCGAATGGTTTTAAGGCGGGTCTTGAGTTTCCGAGTTTATCGCGGAAAATTTCGGTTTTTTTGCCGCTCCTCATATATTTTTGCGAGAAATGGCTCTCGGCGCTTTCTAATTTTAAAAAAAAGTACGCTTATCAGCTGAATCGCGCAATTGACTTGCAGATTTCATTAAACCTCCATAATTCGGAAACAAAAAAGCTCGACGTTATTATTTTTACAGAGGATATTTTATTCATGGGGAGCGCCGACGGAATGCGGTCTCTTTTTGCGCCTGTTAAAAGTGCAAATTTCCAGATTGATTTTTCTCTTTGTTGCATTCAAATCAATGTTTGCGATGCGCAGTTCGGGTTCTCCGTGGGCGCGGACGTTATTTTTGTTAATGGAAATTTGCTTGTGTAAACAGATACCGGTGAACCATCCCGCGGATAAATCGATTATTCCGTATTTGCGCAGGGTTTTTATTGGCGCTGCGTCGGCCTCTGTCCCTCCCCGTCATGCGTCTTTCATCAACCGCGACCAGACAGCCGGTAATTTTTCGAATTGAAAAACTTCATTTTTTTTTTTCCCCAACGAGCTCGATCCTCGTTTGCGGAATCCGAAATTTCCCGCGCGCGCGCGCGCGCTTGTAAGTGCAGCAACGGGGGAGGGGGAATGGCGTTCAGCTACGCCAGGCGAAGCATTTGTAAATTTAAATGCGAATTGAAATCCGACTGAAATGTCAAAGGATTTCGAGGGAAAATTCGAAACTTTACTCCCTTCTCCCCCCCGCCCGTCTCTGTGTGAGCCTTTTTCGGAGGGGCGAAGGGGAGGGGGGAGAGCGTAAGAGCTCTCACATTCCGGCGGCGATATCGCGTAGCTTCTAAAAGCTACGCTCGGCGCTATGTTGCGAGGTATTTTTCCAGATAAAATTCTTAAAAAACAAGCGCGAGCCTCGAGTGTCTGCCGGGGAGGCGAGTCGCCGGGGGATGGGAGCAGGAATTAAAATAAAAATCTCGCTAATGCACTCGAGAAAACGCGAAGGAGTGTGCACTCTGCCGGAATATTCCGTAGAAACGGAATATTTTGTAAAATATTCATAGTGTACTTAGCGGTACGCTCGCAAACATTTGCCGTACCAATATAGAACTAGGTTTATTTAGAACCAACTCCTAGTTCGAAATGAAAATAAAAAATAAAAAATAGTGCTGACAGTTTTGAGGTGGAATGTAGCTCTGAAAATATGGCCCCCAATATCCGAAATCTACTTAGATATCAGGTCCGCATGTACGTAAGTAGATACTTATCAGATACAATAAGGCGCGCCGTATTCCACTAGACACATATCTACTTACAGATGCGTTTGCATTGTCTGCAAGACTTTCTTCGGGTTTCTTCCGTTTTTCCAGAGATTTTTCTCGTCGCTCTCAAGAAAATGAAGCATTGTTTTATTTTCAATCGAACGGAATTACGCTGTAAATAATAGCTCAGGTTTTCCTCCGCTCATATATCACGTCGAAAGCTCGGATATTCCGCGCGGCCGATCGCCTTCCAAAATTTATACGCGACAGTCCAAGTATTTTCAATCCAAAAATCATCTGCGGCAATTAGGCCGCGTTTACGACGAAACTCCCCGACTTTCCGGCTTCGTTTCCGCAAAAAAAAAGAAAAAAAAAAGTAAAGCCCCGATATTCCTCCGTATGGCGCCGGGCGATAAACAAAACTTTATCCAGACTGCAGAGAGCAGCGGCGGCGGCTCTAAAAGCGAGCACGTAGCGATGAAATTCTTAAAAAATGAATGCGCGACCTGCTCGAGAGAGCGAGCGTCGTTTCCGCATTCCGCCAGTCGTGCCATTTACATTCGATCGGCGCTCTCTTTCTCCCCCACCCTTCCTTCCTTCCTTCTCGTTCCTTGTCCGCCCACGAACGAACGTGCGTATACGGCGGGGGGGAAAGGGGGAGGGGCGCATATTTTCGATTCGGCGCGAGAGCGAATTTTGTTATGCCGGCGTCGGGAGCAGAAGCCGAGCGCCGCTGCGGAGTATTATGCGAGTTACTCGAACGAACCATTGACCGCTTGTTTCTCGTTGCATTGTTTCGCGCGCGGAAAATCGCTGAGGGTTTTTGTTTTAGCTGGATTCTGGTGTTGTTTTGATGTTGCTGCTGGCTCTGTTGGATTAGGATCTGGATCGGTGCTAAATAAAAACTAAAGTTTCCAGGGTTCTTTGGAATGCTTTTCATTGCTTGTATTGGACGAAATTTAAATCCAGTTCTTGTCGAATTTAAAAATTGGTCCTCGATATTTTTCGTTTCATTTCTGGTGTAAATAAACGTTTATCCTACAGCTGTCGTCAATTGAAACTAATTTAATAAAATAACAGGCAGCTTCCAAAACGTGCAATAACGATTCCGTTTTCAAAGAGCCGCGCAAATTGCTCCAAAGCTCCGAGGAAAAATTTCGTCGCCGGCTCTTTTCGCCATCCAAAGCGTGTCCTCCGCCCGCGCGATCTATCCGTCCTCTCGCCACGGCATAATGTAACTAGAGGGTAACGCGGTTTAAAGCGAGACAGCCGGCAGCGCGAAATCCATCCCCGGGGCGAGATTCCGGCCGTGAATTGTGTGCAGAGGTGGTCGCGTTCAGGGAGGAGAGAGAGGAAGCAACGGCAGTATCCCGACTGCGCCCGGTTATTTATGCATTTATACGTTTGCCACCGCGCATAGATTCGACGCGAGAGAGAGAGGGAGGGAATGAAAAGGAGAGATAAAAAGCCCCGCTGCGCTCGACGACGATGGCATCGTATCGAATGTATATCCTGGCGAAGATCGCGGCAGTTCTCCTCTCCTTCGCCTTCTTTATCTTCTCCCCTTTCTCTCTCCGAGCACGGGAGAGCCTGTTTGTATAAATATTCAAGGGCGAGAGAGAGAAGACTCCGGAGAGAGAGATTCGCGTGCGGAGGAGAGAATGGATTGATGAAGGTTCGAGAGTCAAAGAGGCGCCTCTCTCGCTTCTTTTTTTTCTGCCGAGGAAGGGAAAATTTAGGTGCGTCAACGAGTGGCTAAGGTCGAGAGCCGGAATTTATGGATAGTGGAGGAGCTTTTGTTTTGAATAATTTTTGAGGCTCGCGCCCAATGAAAATAAATGATCGCTTTCCAGCTGCCGGATAAACTCCACTCTCGAGCGCCTGAGTTATTTTACGGTTTTGCGTTTGCATTTTTAAAGGTGAGACGCGATTAGAAAACGTTTCCAAGTGACTTTCACATTTTTCGCGCATGTGCAGTTTTCAATGTATTTCCAGTCGCTTTTCAGCGTAGTTTGTCGAAGAAGCCATGAATAATTCAGCTTTCTAGAAAATTACTCACTTTATTGATGAAGCTCTGGTACGGTCATCCGTCCGACGCACGCAAGCTTGATGTATTTATTGCGCGAAAGTACAAAAGGAGCGATGAAAGCCAATGAAATTTTCGAACAATTTTTAGCTAAATATTCAAAAAGAGAGAACAATGAATAAAGAGATGAAGATTAATGTCGTTGGTCAAGGTGAATTTACAAAGAGAGAAAACAGCCAATCGGTTTTTGGAGGAGCCATTGTTGACCTTGCCAAGGTCGTCGACGCTCTTTGTTCTTTTGTACACCCGAATTGCACTGTGTTTACGAGTTATTGTGTTTTTGGAAATCGCAATCAATGTTTTTAATATCTTTGTTATTTCAGAGATATAATAGAATATATAAATACGTAACAATATGTTCAATATAAATTTTGCTAATGACATATATTTTCTGTTCCAGGTGAGTTGACGTTGATTAACAAGAAGCTCAATACCGTAAGTCCTTTATTGAATTATCTAACAAAATCAAAGATATAGCCTTTCGAAGGTTGGCCCGCGGGCGAAAATCTCACGAATGGTTTGGCAAGCTCCGTTTCTTCCCCCGGAAAAGTCCCTCTAAGCTGATAATAATTCCCCGTGTCCGACTTGTATTCGTGCTCGAATTCGAGGCACGAAAATCGCCGGGTAAAGACCCTCTCCCGATACACCAGACTTGCTGGTCATTAACATTCGACGGCGCAGTCGCACTTTTTTTCAGGAGCTGCATATCTCCAAGCGCGAAAAGTCCGCTAACTCGAAGACTAGACTCGGAAGCGTATACAAAAGGGTCGGAAAAAGCTGAATGTATATTGAAAAAAGCCGGGCTTTTTGGATGAGAATCACGAAACTTTTTTCCCACGCGTAGAAGAAGCCATTTAAATCTCTTTTGCAACAAAGACATTACTTTGGGGGGGACTAAAGGTCTTAGCTCGGGCCATTAAAAAGTTAGTGCTCTCGTTCGAAAATAAACGCCGTCTTCCTCTTTCCTTGTTTTCGCTCCTTCAAAACTCCCTCGACCGTGAAAAATCCGCGAGTCCGCGCGCTGCAAATAAGTAAACAAGATGCAAAAAAGGCCATCGTCTTCATAACCGGGACGATACGCAACATAATGGAGGAACAAATTATCATTTTACGAGCCCATTAAGCGTACGCGCCGTGGAAAAAGGAGAGCGAGAGCCCGAGCCGCGAGATAAAAGGCGCGAGCGCAAAATACGAGAAACGAGATCTAGGAGGCTAGGAAAGAAGGAACGAAGTTTTTTGCGCGCGCCGGTCCCCTACATGCACACGCGTACGTGCATCGCGCGGGACTTAAACTCCCTCCCCCTCTCTCTCCCTCTCTCTCTTTCGTTCGTGTTCACGAAGCACTTCGAATTATAACGCGCTTTATCCCGTGTTCCCTGCAGCCTCGCTCGACTCTCTGTACCGGTCACGCTCCAAACGTTTATTATCCGCGTTCCCTCTGCTCGCGCTCGCTCTCTAGTACCTTCCATTTTCCCTCCGTTGCTCTCCTGTCCCCCTCGAGCCCGATGACAGTGGTTCTCAACTTTGGTCACGAGTTTCTGCGATGCTGGACGATGATTTTCTGGGGAGATTAGCGCCGAAGGGAGATCGGCTGATTTCGGATTAACGAAGGAAAAGTCTCGCTGCACAGATCTAATTGATAAACGTGGAAATGGATACAAGATTGCATTACAATATTTGCAATACGATCCGTGGTACGATCCATCGTTTCGGGCAAATCATTTCAATATTAATTAAAGGATGGAAACACGGGGAGCAGGTAAATAAAGCTTCCATTAGAAGTAGGTTGGGTTATTTTGGAAATTTTTCTGCTAAGTATTCGTAATTCTACGGGGAGACATAAATAAAATGTTTTGAAAATGTTAATTTCCCCGGCTGAAACTCAGAAAAGCTGATGAAACGTTCGTTATCCTTTTTTTAGAGACGTAAAAGTAGGTTGCATTTCGCAGCTGTTCGAATAACTAGTCTGAAAGCTTTTGCAGTTTAATCGTATAAAGCAGGAAAAGAGCTTTGGGATTAACATGGTTTTCGAGTCTACCTCCAGGAATGAGTTTCCCCAATGCCTGACTACGTATTTTCCAGCCATACTGACCTAAAATCGCGATTCCGACGAAACTCCATCAAAGGCAGACATTTTCACGGAAATTCCCAAGATGCTCCGAGTTCTCGATACATTATTATAATCCTTTGAACATTCGAGCCCGCGATATCAAGCATTTGCAATAACATTCCCGCGCGAATCGTCAAACTCGAGAAACCTCTTACGGCATTCATAAAAACACGCCCGAGCGACGCTAGAGGGCGTCTCGGAAATTCCTGCCTCGCCCCGCGCCGTCTCGTTATTTATTGAAGGAGACTCGCGCTATTGGCTTTTAGGAGACGATGATCCGACTGAACGATCCACGGACGGTTTTGGCCTTTCTGCCGTTTGAATTTTAAATGAGTGAGTTGCTCTCGCGAACGAGAGAGAGAGAGAGAGAGCCGAGGAGAGGTCGAGGTAATGGACGTGCGGAGATAGAAGATAGGCAGTAAGTACGTATATAGGCGGCGCGCGGTTCGCTTATGGGATTTCTTTATGCCCGAGACGCTGCACGGCATAAACTTCAAGAGTGATCCTTATCAAAGTTGGATACCTACTTGAAAACGATCATTAGAGGAAGTAAGACAATCGTAATTTCCGAGGCTCCGGTACCCGAACTGATGCGCCTCAGTTCCTGTGGCTTTAAATTGCGGTTTCGGCGAGAGAAAGGTTAAGTTACGGTCATTTTTACTTAAAGCGACAGAATCTACTTCGGGCGATCTTTTGCTCGTTATTTGGTGGGTCAAGGCAATTTAAGCAAAAATATCATCAACATTTCATAATAACTGGGTCGAACATAATGCCGGCTCTCAACCTCGAAGTATGTCGAACACTTTCACTCTGTTTTGTAAACAAAATCTTCGGTCGTGGCGTTACAATGCCACCTCGTCGATATAAATAGTCTGAAAATCAGGTTGGAAATAAAGAATCGAATAATGCCCGTACAATGATATCTCCATCGAGCAATACGGCCGTCGGCCGTCTTTGGCCCGGCCGGCGGTGCACGTACTTCTAATAAACGAGCTCTTTCGCTTGAAATTCTGAAAAGGGGGGGTCCGGCTTGCGCCTGCCTTCTTTAAGTTCCCCAGACTCTCTCCGATTACTGACCGAGCAAAGAGCTGAATTTACGAGGAGTACGCGCTTGACGCTGTAAAGTCTTCTTTGCTCTCTCTCTCTCTCTCCCTCTCTCTTCCTCGAACGATCTTTTAGCTCTCAGTCTCTGGCGCGCTTTATGTGGGATGTAATGGCAGAAGCTGCTGCTTCCGCTAAAAGAGCCTTACATAGCATCCGCGCGGCGTAGATGGAGGAAAACGGTGGCGGGGAGGAGCTGCGGGAAGAGGAGGAATTTCAAGAAAAGGGTAAATATAGTTAAGATGGAAGTAGATGAGGGGAGCAGGCTATTCTGCGAGGATTTTTTTCTTTCTCGGTCTTATTGCGTTATTCGATTTTACCGGGGGCAAAGTTTCAAGGAGCTTTAAAAGCTCGGGGTACATTTTATCCGAAAATTGAATCTTTGAAAATAAAAAAAAAAAAGGAACGATCGCGAATCTCGACTCGCGGCGCACTTGCAAATTGGTTACAATGAAAAACTGGCCAATTTTCGCTAAAAGTTGGAGCTGGAAAATTCGCCGGCGTATATAGAGCTGGAGAAGATGGAGACGCTGCATAATGTAAGGAAAGCGCAAAGCCGAGACGTCTGCGGGAGAAGAAGCCGGGAAGAAAGTGAGAGACGGCAAAAGGGAGGCGAGAGAAACGCGGGATGAAAATACGTGCAGGCATTGTTTAACCGTTAATTTATTCATCGCGGAGCTGGAGGCGCCAAGTCGCGGCGAAGAGAAACGCTTAATCTTCATAAAATCTTCATAAAATCATATGCCCTCTGCAAGTTCACCGCCGCCACGCCTTTTCTCTTAGCGTCTCTCTCTCTCTCTCCCTTTCGCCTTTTTTTCGCTCTCTTTCCTCGTCGTCCGGATCTTTCCTTTGTGCTCCCTCGCACCTTTGAAAAGTCTTTCTCTTTCTCGGCTGGAAATCTTTTTCTCTTACTCGCCTTCCTCCCTTGCCGCCGTGTTTCCCGTTATGCGCCGTTAGTCTTCTTACGCCCGATGTTTTATATTCCTTTACTCGTAGTAAAATTTCATCAAGTCAGTTTAAGGATTCTTTTTATTTGCTAAGTGCAATTAAGATTTTAATGGCATTTCTTGATTGCTGGAAAAAAGCGATGTAATGTGGTACCACTGTTGTTGTTGATAAAAAGCTGCTTAAAGGAGCTGCTTCCGATGAGTATAGTGCGTCGAATATTTTACTGCGACTAATCTGGTTGAATCTGCTTAAAGTACGACGATTACGTGCATTATAAAAAATTTACACTTGCTTTAACCTCCAATTTTAATTATTCCAGGAATTTAATCATTAAATTTCAATTCAATGGATTCCTCTTCCGCAATTATGATTTAAGAGCGGCTCATCCTTTGCCTCACCTGTTTCTAAAGACTGCCTCCGGTAAAGACGTTCTTACGTAAGATTTACATAAGAAAGCCTTTACGTACATTTAAAATCGTTGACAAAAAACCGCACTCACCTCGTTCCAAGCGAATCCAATTCCAGAGATTAATAACGTTCCTTATTGCCTTTCCCTCCCCCGGGAACTGCATTATTCCGCGGCCGAATAGCAAGTCAGTCACCGGGAAAATGAAGTTAATAAGATCAAGATACATCGTGCATTAATGCACCCCGAGCCAGTCAAATTCATCTCGCGCCGCTCCGCCCATAATTATTTACCCGATCTAATTATTTAGTCTCCCTCGCGCCGCGATTCCTTATTCATCATCCAGCCTCTCTCTCTCTCGCTCAGCCCCTCGGCTCGGAGAGTTTTTTCTCTCGCTCTCGCTTCTTGGCGATGCAAGAGTCGCGCGCGGAAGCACGCGTGCCTAACGCGCCGTCCGAAGTCGAGTGCGCACTTGGAATTAATTTTCCGAGCCCTTATTTTTCGATTGGAGGCCCGGCGGACCGGCTTGTATATACATAGCCTCGGGCGTCGCGGGGATGGGACACGGCGTCGCATGAAAATGCACGGATTGGCCCGCGTGCTTTTGCGCTTCTTCGAGGCGCTTGGAGATCGATTTTCAGTTTTCTTTTTTGGTCGTAAAAAAAACTTTAGCTCGTCGTTCTTTGGGGAAATTAATTTGAGGAGGGTGGAAATTATTAGGGGCAGTTGCATTAATACATTGCAAAAAAAAAAGCTGCTGTTTAAATCTCCCGTCAATAGGAACCGAAACCCATCGACTCTACCCCATTGCGATAAGAAGCCCAAAGCGGTCCCCCAAAAAACAATACTTTTCCATCATAAGCATTTCGCTCGCTGCATCACAAACAATCTCTCCTCCTCCTCCTCCCCCATCTCAGCGGGGTCGCAGCCGCAGGAGCTTCCACGTACCTCGCGCGGATGATGCATACGAACAGGCTCTCCCGCGCCTAAAGACACGCGGAGGCGTCTGCTCTTCCGTCATTATACCTGCATTACCCGGTGCAGCCCCGCCGCGAAACTCGTTTGCGCGTTCGCCTCTCGCGGCCCCGGCGAGATCGGTTCTCTAGGCGGGACCGACGATTCTCCGCCTCGCTTCTGCGCTCGATCGGCGGCGCGGGGCCTCGGATAATAGTCGAAAGGACGAATGGCGAAGTAATGTTATTTTTTTCCGACGCGGCGAGCGGTCGCGTTTCGGCTTGATTGCGCTATCCGTCTTGCGCCGTGGATGTTGATCTGCGCTTGAGGAAGATGACTTTGGGCTAGAGTTTTTAGATTTGGAAATGATGTTAAGGTAGGTTGTTAACTATCGAAAAGTAAAGGTGTGAGGTTCGGAATATAATTGACAGCGGATTTGGTTCGTAAAAGAACAAATTTGCTTTTAAACAAGCTAAAGAGGAGGAAAGTACTACGGTGGATGATTGCATTGAACACAAGTACAAGAGAGACCATACCAGTAGGTATAATTGAAATTTAAATAAATGAAAAAGCTAATATTTGAAAAACTTCGTTCCACCTTATCTATCTAGTAATACTCGAAATTCGTACGAAATCCCGCAGCAGAATCCCCATTGTACATCAAAATGATGTCATTATCAGCGCGGCGCCGCAGCCTCCTTATCAACGCGGGCCCTATTACATTTTAATAAATCATCAGCAAAGAAAAGCGTTCGCTCCCGTCAGTCGTCCGCTTAAAATTCCCCGCGGGAATCCGCTGGAACTTTCTATAACCCGGGCTTGCTTTTGCGCCGTCGTCGCAGGATTTGCGAAAGCGCCGCGCGCGCAGAGAGAGAGAGAGAGAGAGAGAGCCGCCGCGACAATGGCTCTCTGCTTCCTGACCTCGGCGCTGCGTTCTTCTATCTCGGCGTCGTTTGTCGGTCGTCGTCGTCGGGCGAATGTAAATATGCGCGGCGCGCAAAGTAGCGGGTAAACATTCCCGACGCCGAGTGCACATAAGCGGAAGGAGGCCGCAGATAAGGATTAGATATACAGATGGTGTGCCGCGCGCGGCGAAAATATAAAAGAGGGCGCGCTTATCGACGGAGCGCTTCAAAAGGGCACGGCTGGGCAAACTTTTTGCTTTGTTTCCCCTGGTTAAAGTGCGCTAATTGCGTCTATTAACCGAGAGACGAATCCTGGCGGCTCTTCAATCTTCAGCTCTCGTCGCGGAGCCGGAAGCGCTTACCTGGATTTTCTTAACCGTAATGGGGTTATGAATTTTTCCTTTCGCACACGTCACTGCACCTCCTGCGATTCCTCGCGAAAGTGGGAAAACGGCATTTCGCTTAATTTGAATCGCTCGTTAACAATGCTAATCAAAAGCCTCCTCTTTCGGAGCGCCGACATCGGCCAGGAACCGAGTCTATCCTCGATTTGCACAATTTACGGGGCATTATCGCCCCTCCGCGTCTCTCGTTCCATCAGCGGGGAAAATTATATCTCGCTCGGAAAGACTAGGCTTCCTATGTGCAGGGTAACGTTTTGTAATCGGGGGAGAGAGAGAGAAGATGGAGCGGCAGACGAGGCAGGAATATATACCGGCGCAGCTAGACGAGTAATGAGCAAAGTCGACTGTCTCTCTCTCTCTCTCTCTCTCTCTCTCTCTCTCTCTCCGGTAAGAAGCCGAGAGAGAGGAACCTGCGAGAGAGTGGCTCGGGATGGAGGTGCTTCCGAGGCTGGAGAGATACGTGAGCGCGGAGCGGCAGAGATGGGATGAAGATGGAACGAAATGACGACACGAATGAAATACGTGCCGCCCGGAGAAGGGAAGGATGTATTTATCTCGCTTGTCCAAGGTTGCAGGATCTCGATAAGATGGCGGCCCGGGATTTCTTTTTTTTTTTTCCGGGGCTACTACCGACGGGGCACTGCCCGAGTTGTTGCGTTTCAGGAAATTCGCTGCTCCCACCGTTTTACTCGCGATGAATTTTGTGGATTTTTGATAGTTTTTTTGGAAGGTAGATTTCAAGCCTTGCCTGTGCTCCTAAAGGACTTATTTTAAACGTTTTTAGCGTACAATTTACAGCTTCTCACTTTCACAACTCAAAATTCTTAAGAATAAAGGGAAATATTAGTCTACAAGTTAAACCACCTAGTATAGAATAATTTTCAGAATCTATTTCCCCTTTCACTCCAAAAATAGCTTTTGAGTAAAAGGCGCGCTCGCTTATTGAATAAAATCTCCAACAAAAGGGATTATTATTTTTATTATGACGCTCGGTGCAGAAGAGAAAGAGTAGTTCTGTAAATCGAAAAGATTTTCCAGGGGCTCGGAAAATTTTCGCAAGCCCCACTCAGTCGTAACAATCCCAGTCCCCGATTCATAAAATATTTCAGACGTCAACACCGCGTCGTCGCGACACACACACCGTTACACCCACCTCCCTTTGCCCGAGTCCCGCGGCAGATTTTCACTCGGGCCCTTTTTTCCGCAAATACAAAGCAGCGGCGGCGCCGCGCGTCGGTTTGTTGAACCCGAGTCGATCCCCGCGACACTTTTGCCCGCGATAAAATCGTGCGTTTATCATGGCGTCGTTCATGACTTATTCAATGCAGGAGGCCGCGCGCGCGGGCATAAATGCGCGCGTGCAGCGCCGCCGGGCGGCTTCGCCTATGTGTAGGCGCGAGCGAAACCTCTGCCGCGTGATGAGAATGGGAGCGCGATTATATTTACGGGGCAGCGCCGGAGGTAAACGCTTGCTTCGGACGGAGGGACTGTGGTTATTGCTTTCTTCGGCTTTTTTTCTCGTTTTTTTTTTGAGGAAGCGCCGCCGCGCTTCTCGGGATGTCGGTTTATATTGGGAGTCATTTTTTTACGTAGGTAACAAATTGTTCTAATAGCTACATGGAAAGTTGCGCTTTGTAGTGGTAGAGTTAGTTTACGACATTTTTTAGATCGGATGTGAAAACAAATACAAAAACTCTTATTTTTTTCTCTTCAAGAATGTGGGAGAACAAGAATTTTATAATTATTTCATTCGATGCAAATAGTTATAGTTCATATAAACACCGGTTTAACGCGTTCGGTATTCAATTTTTAAAATAAAACAATGCAAAACATTGAACTACTAAGTTCAGTAACCAGAAACGCAGCTTCCGCTCGTTCGTCACTCAGCAATTACGACTCAGCTTCGATCGCGCATTACCCACCGTCATTATTTCCCCCTTCCAGGCGGCCGTCTAAATTTTTGGCCGACGTAAACGTCCATCCCAGCCCTCGGGGCATTAAAATTTGTCAAGCAATTTGCAGGAATCAAGCGGTTGTTATTCAGTAGCAATTAATTTGCGGACGGCGCACGTAAGACGCCCGGCGTCGCCGTCGTTTCCCGAGTTAAAGGGCACTGACTTTAACGATGCCACTCTTCTCTCTATCCACTTTCTCTCTCTCTCTCTCTCTTCCTCTTTCGCTCTTCCGGGCCGAGCGAGGCTAAGACAGCAGTAAACTAATCGTAAAACCGAAATAAGTGATTGCCGCCGCCGCCAAGTTGATCTCTCGGCGTCCGACTTCTTTCTGGTGGAGGGACGCCTGGAGAGGAGGAAGAGACTTCGCAATCCGAGCGCGTATATTGAATCCAACTGACGAGGGAACGAGTTGAAACGACGAGGTTAGGTCGCGCGGGGATACGGAAGGCGGGAGAGAGGAGGGCAGGGAGAATGTTTTTCGGGACGCTCGGAATTTAACTCTCAACATAAACTTGGCTAATTTCTTTATTTTTAAAAGCCTCGGGTCGGAATCTCGTCGGGAAGGTTTGCATTACAAGCGTAAAGGAGTTTTACGCGAATCTGAAGATTCACCGGGAAGATTAACGTTTTATAATCTTGGACTCGATCGATAACCGATATCTTCCTTTACTTTTCTATCACTTTCGAATGCAAACACTGCCCCGTATTACATTGTAACGCCTTACACAGACAAAACAAACGACACAAAGCAAACAACCGTTATCGCACCAAACAATCGCCGCTTACAAAACGCGCAAAAAGCCCCCGATAAAGAAGGAAAATACACCGAGAGCGCGAGATTACGAGCGAGACCATGCCGCGCGTGACGTATCGATTCTCCCGGGCTCATCGTATATATATACACGAGGAGAGTCGAGAAATCGCAAAAGGCGTGACCCGGGCTCTCTCGCGGAGCCGCTCACGTGTCTTCGGCTCTGTACACAAGCCAAGATGGAAATGCATATCGCGCGCCGCTCTGACCCTAAGCCGCCTGTATCGATTTCCGTCGCCGCTGCCGACGCCGCTGTCGCTGCCGCTGCTGCCGCTGCATGATTCGAGGGAGAGGCGAGTTTGTTATTAAAGACGAATTACGTGATTTATTTTCGGGATGAGGGCTCTTCTGACGGGGCGAGCGGAATTTCACGGCTCGTTTTGCGAGTGATTTTAAACGGTGGTGCTTGAAATAGTGGGTGTGATAGGATTCTATTAGAAATATGATCTTTTGGTAACTTTTCGGAATATTACAGAAATTTCTCTACGAGGAAAGTCTCTAGGAAGCGAAGATAGCATTTTCTTCTTTTAATTTTCAAAAAAGAAGTTTAGCAAAGAGAAAGTATGTGATTTCCCGCGTAAAAATAATTTAGTTTAGCCCAAACTTGGGCCAAGTTTCCTATGGCTGAACTTTGGGCTAAACGTGGC
>JAWWEO010000045.1:23566921-23652617 GCA_035582975.1 Ormyrus labotus | reverse complement strand
GCCACGTTTAGCCCAAAGTTCAGCCATAGGAAACTTGGCCCAAGTTTGGGCTAAACTAAATTATTTTTACGCGGGTTATGGATAAAGTGTAATAGTCTTTGAACAACATTAATGGATAAAATATCGCTGTAAGCGACGTTGATACGATTAGAGGCATGAATTTTCCTGCGCATTATAATCATTATCATCAGGGACGCATTTCGGGAAAACGGAGGCGGAAGCTCGCCTCCATTGATGCGTGAATTACGATTTTTGCTTCGCGAAGTTTTATTCAAACGGATACATCGTAAATAACGGGCGTAATATGCATTTTCAATGCCGTTATCCGATCGAAATAAATGAAATTAATGCTCGTCGAACGAAATTTCCCCGTTTTTCATTTGTATATATATGTGTATTAACGTGGAAAACGCGACGCGCCTCCGATCGGCAAGGATAAATTATTTTTCACTTGCGAGCTCTGCGCGCGCGCGGGCAATTTCGTTTCATTAAAAGACAAACGGCCTAGAGAGCATTTTATTACGGCCCTCGCGTCGTTTCACTTCGTTATTTCGAATATCTCCCCGACGATGCCATTATTAAAAGCAGTCCCAGTTTAAAGGAAGACGAAAAGTTTTCCGGCTGCACACCGGCGAGTCGAACCGGCTACTTAAGAAGATGAAATAAAGAGGAGGCGGGAGAGAGAGAGAGCTGCAGCGTCGCATTTGTAAACAATGGCGCGATAACTCGCCCTTCGCGCTGCTCGATGAAGCAATCGATAAAAAAAAAAGAAAAAAAAACGGAGAGAGGGAGAGAACGCCGGTAGGCGTGATGCTGCGGGACTCGTTAGAGCGAGCAGGGGAATTAATGGACGTTGAAATTTCGAAACACAGTACATTTTAAAGCATCCCGACGGGGGCGCCAGTTGCGATTCTCGATATATATTCGATGGAAGCGCCCTCGTTTTTTTTTTTTCGAGAATATTTTCCATATAAAAAATCCACTCCGCGAAGGAGGAGGAAAATTCGAGGCACTCGGTACGCGCCGGAGATTAAAACTCCCCCCTTGCGGACGCGCGATTTTTGCGCAACGAAAATGCATCGCTTGATGCTCGCTCGAATTACCGGCAAAAAGCCTCGCAGCGAGATAAAGCCGCCTAGCCTCGGATGCGCCGCACGAAATAATAAAACGCACGCGAGGGACGCGCGCGTGTATGTGTGTGTGTGTGTGTGTATGTGTGTCTACGTGTGTGCACTTGATATCGTAATTGCCTTATCCGGGAGAGGCAGGCTATCTCTCGAGTGCATGCAAGTCTCCTCGGCCAAGTCGCCGATGTATTAAAAATGCATTAGCCCGGAGCTCTCTCCTCTCTCTCTCCGCGTTGTACGAAAACAACTTATTTACGGGGCGCTCTCGCGCCCGGCTTTTCTTGCGGATTTCGACATTGTTATTAATGACGGGGTATATATACTTTCGAGTGAGCGCGCCTGTTTAATAAAAAAGGGAAAATCAGCCGGGGAAAAATTTATTGCAGTTTAACGCGAAGGGGGGGGGGAGACGGGGGTTTATTTTCAGCCGCGTCGGTGGAAAGAAATTTAATAAAGGTATTTTTGAGGGAAATTGATGTTCCAAGTTGGGGGAAAAACTGCACGAGCTGATAAACTTTAAGTGTCTCGGTACTGCGAGAGAGGTGTTCGCAGCGTGAAATATCGGCGGAAAACATTGTCGGATGTTAGAATAAAGTATGCTCTGTTTAAATTTCGGTAGGTAATTGGAAAACGGAGGGTTAGAGCTTATATGTAGGTCAGTGTCACAGTGTGTTTAAAGGCCATTTTCTTTATCCACCAATCGCGCTTCAGCTTGAAAAATGACTAGCTCGTATGCATGCATGGAAAATTTTAAGGTGTTGATGCACGAACCCCAGCGGAATTTCCAGGGTGTGTGATAAGGTGAATGATGTTATCGTGAGTGTCAGTTGTTGCATGGGTAAAGTGGAAAATTGAGTTTCGACAATGTTTTCGATAAGATGTTTTCTTTTGGAAAAACAAATCTAGCAACATTTTCCAACGGAATTCGTGGTGTTATTTTATACTCGACCGTGAAAATCGGATTTCAGAATAAAGTCGCATTTTTGCAAGTTAAAAACGCCGATGCACCGCGGCATAAATACGCGCGGCTCAAAGAAAATGCACAATTCAAAGAGTCGCCCGATTGTCCTGCCCCGCGGCGCGTTTAAATGTGAAAGAGAGATCCCGCGCCGGTCATTCATTGCGTCTTGCCCCCGCGAACGTGAATGCACACATTCTCATAACTGCAGAGAGAGAGACGCGAACGCGTCGGAGACACTTTGCATTCGACGAGCAGCGGCCTTTTATCGCGCAGGGCTCCTCCGCGCTCAGTCGACTCTTTGTTCGGCTCTCGCGCGCGCTCTCTTTTTTGCTCGGTCTTCTGCCTCGCCGCTCCTCCGAGCCCGTCTTCCACTTCTGTTTTATATTTTCGTTCGACGATTGGCTGCACGTGGCTTCTTTTTTTTCGAGCGCGGACGCGGAAAATTCTTATCGGATCTTTATATTCATTGGAAGGCGGGCAGCGGTTAACTGAGAATTCGCGTGCTTGGCTGGCTGAGCTGCTACTTTCAACTGAAATTATTTTATCTAAATTCAATGGGAGCTTTTCCATTGAGAGAACTAGTTCAGAAGTTGGGAATATTTTTGTCTGCTGCTTTCATTTGCCGATGAACAAAGAGTCCGAATTGTTAAATTTTTAAGCGGCAAACGTTTTCATCGCCTCATTACGCGTACGAATATGGGCAGATAAAGATTGGCAAAAGTCTATTTACGGAGGCTGTTATAAAAAGCGGAGGTTATTGTTCGCGCGAATGGTTTATGAAAGCCAATCCTTAATTACGCTCGAGCGAGAGTTGAACTTACTCTGATACAATGGCGACGGTGCGATCGAGTTGACTAAACGAGAGTCGAACCGTAACAAACAATGCATTTAATTATCATAGCAGTCGCGAGAATCGCGGCTCCGAGGGAGTTAGCTTTACTTCTTTATTCAGCGCGCGATCTCATTTTCAATTTAATCTCCGCGATGCTTTCCTTCGTCTGCGAATTTACGAAAATAATGTTATTCCTAATTTTGTCCGAAGTTCTACTTTCGTTGTTAATTAGGTTACGAAAATAATTTTTTGTCGTTAGAATTATCCGTTTTTCATTAAATTATATTTCTTCCAGAATATTGTTAAGCCAGAAATTAAAAGCCAGATTAATTTTTACTTATTCGAAAGAGCAGAGATCCAAATTAACTCTACGGAGAGAGAGAGAGGGGGAGAGAAAGCGCAAAAACACATCGCTGAGACGTAAAATCTCCCCCTGAAACACTTCAGCCTTTTCAAGTCGCTGCGTAATATCGCAAACTTTCCAGATCTCCTTCTCCACTTACGGCTCGCGCAATTCTGCATCCCGGGGCAATTCGTCAGCGTGCTATCGCCGGGCCATATTACGTAGCTGTCCACATTGCTCACCCTCGCTTTATATTGAAAAAAATAGCTCTCTCCTCTCCTCTCAGCGCGGCAGCGGCGGCGGCAGCAGCGTGTGTGTTTAGGTATTTGGGTCCGCGTCGGTGCTCCCGAGCAATTCATCAACGTGATAGCATGCATCGCCCTCTCTCTCTCTCTCTCTCTCTCCCCGCGGCTGGAGGGGAGAAAGAGGGGGCGCGTAAGCCGGTGGCATTAGGATTGCATGTATGCGCTGATCCGCAGCCAAGATACGCCTGGCAATACGTCAAGTCCCGGTGAGAAAAATGCCTTCGCCCGCGTAAGCCGTTCTCTCTCTCTCTCTGTCTCTCTCTTCCTCTTTCACTTCCTGCCGGCAAAGCGAAAGGTCACTGTCTTTCAGCTTTCGAGAGCTGTTTCTTTTTATCCCGCGGCCGGAGGCGCAGGCGCGATTTTCTCGGATCATGCCTGAAAATGGACGACGGATTTCGTCTCTTTTTCTCGCCCTCCCCTCCCCGCCTGGCTTCCGACGGTGGACCTCGCAGTAATGACAGGGGGAAACAATTTTCGACCTTTTTGATAAGTTGCCTCGCGCTTTTGTTTGCACGCTTTTTAAATGCAGAGGAGGGCAGGCAGTTCTCTCTACTCGGCTAATTGAGTAAGATTGTGGTTTCGGAGATTTAATTGCGGGCAATTTCAGGGGGGGATCATTTGATGAAAGAATGGATGAAATATCGATTCGTCAATTTGGAAGGTAAAAAGCGAACCTGTTCGTATTTATTAGTGATTAGGACAGTGCCTCATTGTGATAATTGGATAATCAAAATATGAATTACTAACTGAATCTATGTGCGTGTGTGGTGCTTTTGACAATGCCTCCCTTAGTAATCATTGTGATGAATTGTACGTCGGTAATCCTGGATTAATGGTGGATCATGAATACAGTCGTGTACAGTAAGGTTATGATATAGTACGGACTTGGGAAGATAAACTTTGGTGGTTGAACAAAGCAGCTTTACTATTTGGAGACCAAGAATTGTGTTGGTTGTTGTTCAAAAAGTGGGCTTTGTCTTTGCGACTTTAAAAACTCAAACGTTAAATCGAACCCTGTATTTGGCTACCGAAAAATTCGAAATTGACCACATTACTGCGGAGCTCGTATTAGGAATTACTAATTTTGATTTAGCAGAGTTGCATTAAACGGATTTAGGGAATGTAGAAACAAATTCGGTAGTTACCCCCTACCGGCTCGACTAATCGTTATTCTTGCCGAAAGTTTACGACCATCGAAAACTTCTTAAGCATTTGGACAGCGGTTTCGCGTGTTAGATTGCCACTGCTATTACTACGCCGCTAAGTTGCTCGTAAACTTCTCCTATTTAAGCTAAATCTACATTGTTAAACCAGTTAATCGAACGTGATTATCCAAAAGCATATTACAAAGCAGCGATCAACTTTTATTAGTCCGCCCGCGATCCCACACCTCTTTATCTCCGGCAAATAAAGCAAACAAGCCTCTTCGCAACACGCGGCCCTTTCACCGAGCGGAGTTCTCATTTTTCTCGATCAGCCCGAAGAAAAGAACGCGATATTCTTTCGTCGATGAGTCGAGCGCGAAAAAAGGGGAGCGAGCATATATACCCGGCGAGGAGAGCCTATGAGTTATGGGGAATCGAAGCCGAGGGAGGCAGCCGGCAGAAGGCAGCTATCGTCTGCGTCGACTGAAAGGCCGAAAAAAGAGCCCGAGCAAGAAACTTTTTCCTCAAATCAGCCTCGCAATAAAGGGGTTATTGCTGTCAAGATACGAGTCGATGATGGAACTGCATTTTTTCGCGATTCCCGAGGATGCTCGCGCTGGGAAATTGGAAGATTCCCGCGGATGAAAGAGCGATTTTTTTTTGTATATTTTTTTTTTTTCAAGTATCCCGCGCTGTTCTCGCCGTTCTGTAAACATATCAAGCGGAGGTTTGCGAATAAAACAAAGTAATTACCGAGGAGCTTTTATGGGCACTTAAAGTTATGTAACTCCGCGTGACTGTAAGTGACCGAAATGTCTATAAAAGAAGTAGTTATCTTATACAATGTATGTTGATGCCTATTTTTATTGTCTTTTATGCACTGCGGTATAAAGGATCGATTGTTATTAAGACTCGCTATTATTAGACGACTGGGTGGGAATTCTTTCAAAGTCTGGATTATCCAATGCGGTTTCCTCTAATGCGAAAACAAGCCGAGAGAACAATGTGCGACAGCAAAACTATATAGCGAAACGTTGTTTATTATTCACCGGTGCTCTTATCAAACTCGGAGTTCGGCTAATTTACCCAAGGGTGACTTTCAGCGTCGTGATTAAGCCGCGTAAAACTTTTGAAGCCCGGAACGGCGAAAAAAAAGGAGAAGAGTCGTCCGCGGAGCATCCCATATAATAAATACACGGCGGGAAAAAATGAAGAAAAGCAGGTATAAAAAACCTCAAACCGCCAACGTGAAATTTAATTAAAGCGCAGCGGCAGCGGCAGCAACGGCAGCAGCAGCGCCTCGTGAATAATCATGAACGCCGCGCGCAGGCAACATAACGAGTCCGCACACGTAACCGCAAATCACCTCGGGATTTTCTTTTCAGCCGTGATAAACAGGATAATGGGCTGGGCTAACGGCGAAAAAATTGTTTACGCCGCGACGGCGCAGCGCGATTTTTCAAGCGAAACGCGGCTCCGCCGCTGCCTCCTCCGCGCGCGCACACACCTCTGCCAATTTCTCCTCGCGCGCGGCGCGGCAGCTACGCAGCTGCGATCCGCGCGCAATGTTTTGCTTTATCGCCCTGGATTTGAAGGTGTTGCAGCGCGTTGAAGGTCGGGGGGACAATTTTTTTCTTGAAGGCTGAGGAATCAGAGGGGCCGACTTTTAATCTCGGGGATTGGCTGGATGTACGGCGAGAAAGGCGGGAATGAAATGCATATTTAACCGCGGGAAAATTGGCCGGTTTCGCATTTTCAGCGGCAGTTCGCGTTGACGCGACTTAAAATAATTGTCTGTTACACGCGGATATCTCGCGTCGCTTGTCGATCGAATGTCTGCATTATACAAATATTAGATCACTGATGGCTTAGTCAACGATAGCTGTTATGAAATTTTAGCCTCGGTCTGCGGCGATAAAATTAATGTCGTCATTCCGCAAGCTGTGACACTTTAGATGATCGCTATCTGTACCATTCAGAGAAACAGGTATCAATAGATTTTGAAATGGATTACTCGATTTGCTTCTAAACCGATGTTCGTTTAAGGAACGCTTCCGACGCATTTCAATTTGAAATCTGTTTGCATTAAAATAATTAATAAATTTCTATTTCTTTGGAGACTTTGATTTTGTCAAGTATTTGAAGCAACAAACTCGAAAGATAAAAGCTTGTAAAACTTTTTACGAAAATAAAATCATTATCTATTTATTTAAAACGTTTCACGCATACCTGGACTGCAAAACAAATCATTCCTACCTCTTCCGTGCACACAAGTATACTGTCCCGATCTAAAACAAGTTGTCAGAACATTATTTAACACGTACAAGGGACCCGCAATAAACTTCTCAGCCCGGCGCCATGATTTACAACATCGGAATAAACCCCGGAATGCAATAAATCAATTCCCTCGGCTGATTACAAAAAGCAACTCTTTCAATGCGGACTATATCTCTTCCAGTCTGGCAAATCACTTTTGACTAAGCTGTGTACAGCCGATAGATCCCCCGAGAGAGAGGAAAACCCCGCTCGGCGTACATCGCCGAAGCGCGCAGCGATCCGCTCTACTAATGTCGTCGACGTCTCGACGAAGGCGTAATGCGACGGAATCGCTTCGTTTCTCACTGTCAGCGAGTCTTGCCTCTCCCCCTCGACTCCTTACGGCGAGCTGTCTTTTTATCCGGGACTGCGCGCGCCCACCTGACAAATAGTTTTCGGCTTTTCGCGCCCGAAAAAATTCATTCGGCCGCGAGATTCGTACGGGACAGCATTCTTCCGGGAGTAGGAGATTCGGAACGATATATATATTTTTGCACTGATCCGGAATCGTTAGCGTCTTCGCTCGTTTGAATAAGGGGGAGGAAGACTCTTGCGTTTCAAACGCAATAAAGCCGGGAGCTGGATTTTCCATCCTCTGCGCTGGACGATTGATTCGAAAGGCAGCTCTCCCGTGCAAAATTCTGCCTCTGTTATTCCCGGAACCTTAGACTGGCATTTCGTTTGAATTGATTTTAAATGCGGGAGAACGGAAGTGGTCAGTGGTCTTCTGCTGCTTTTATTGCGCCCCTCCATGCTTCCTTAGATTCGTTCGGCTAATATCGATTAACGGTACTTAACGATTCCTCTCGATCGACGGCTGTTTGTTTTGCCGTGAGAAAAATAGTCGGTTAAAGGTGCCGGGATCGCGCGGAAATTGATAAGTAAATTCACGCTTCGGCGAGTATTGTTTTGCTTCCACGTCGGAAATCAGTGTTCTACGCCGAGATTTCATTCCAATTCTTGATCGAGTCGGCTTTTCCCGTTTCGCCTCCGTAATCCAAGTTTTTCCGAACACCTCGTCTTCCAAATATTCACCTGCAATTTCGGATGAAAAATCTACCCCTTCGCGCGCGCGGAGAAAAACCCCGTAAAAGCCGAAAAAAGCCCGGGAAATAGAAAATAAAACTCCTATCCGTCTTCGGAGCGCCGGGCTTCGGAAGACGGCACGAACTCTCCGAGGCTCGCGCCCCTTTCACGTAGTTGCAGGAGAGAGAGAGAGAGAGAGAGAAAGAGACTCGTGACTGCTTAACCGGCTCGGAGCGGCGTGCCGCTCGTGTAATCGTGACTCGTGACCGTCGTGCCTATTTTGCCTTCCCCGACACCTTCCTCTCTTCCTCCTTGCCGTCGCTGCTGCTGCTGCTGGCTGCTTTTTTTTTCTCTTGCTCGGAGAGCGAGTCGCTGCTTCCTCCGGCCGAGGGGCAAAAAGAATCACGTTCTCCAGAGCCCGGAGAGGAACACTTGACACTCGGGCTAAAGAAGCTGCCGGCGCCGTTCTTTTGACGTAACTGTAAAAGTATTCCTCGGCGGAGAGTCGCGCGTCTCGAATTTCGAAATGATTAGTTTAATTTGCGAGCGACGGGGGCCGCGCGAGAAAAGGCTTTTGAAACTCGCTCGTTGGGAAATTTATCCGCCGGTGTAGTCTTTTGCTTTGCTATCAAAACAATTGCAAGTATTTCATTAGCTCCGGCTTTATGAAATTGTTTTCTGCGTCTTAACCGACGGCTCGACGATCTCTGGAATTTTTTATTGCCTTACGCATTCTCGTAGCGTTAATGCGTAAGTGTTTTGAGATCGGAATGTTAAAAGCAAGTTATTCCATTGCACCAGTTGAGAAATCGATAGTACAATTTTTATTCTAATAGACAGAGATAATAGCGGAATCGATAAAGAGATGAAATTTTCTGTAATACGTTGTGTTTACATTCTTCGTTGTACTCCTTAACCTAAAAATACGAGCGACAATGCTAACCAAACCCCTTTCTTCTGTTTCAGGTAAGCGTGCACTTTCATCCACGTTAACACGGATTCATTAACGCGTAAGTTACATCCGCGATTAAACAGTCCATTACCTCTCTCTCTCTGCCGGCTGAGAAAAAAGTACAGCGATTCACTAACGAGAAAAGTGCATCCCGAGACAAATGAAAACAAATTTCACCGCAAAGTAGTTTTTCGAGACGAGCCAGCGCCGCCGCCGCCGCCGCCGCGTGAAAGTCCCGCTTTCACATCCTCCGCTAAGAATCATGAAAACTATCGTGCGGTCAGCCGTCTATTATCGCGCGGCAAATTGCCCTCCGCCGAGGAGAGGAGGAGGCCATTGTCCCTCGTTTCCCGTTTTATTAGCGCTGACCTCTTTCGATCTATACGCACTTCGCCTCCGTCCGCGTGGGTGTGTGTTTGTGTGTGTGTACAGTTTGCTATTGAGAAAGCGCATAACGACGGGGGAGGGAGGGGAGTCCACCCCCGAAAAGTTTTATCGGACATTCTCTCCGATTCTGTGCCACGTCTCGTCGTCGGGATTCTTTCTGGGCTCCGCTTGTTTCTTTTCGAGACGGAGTCAGGGGTCAGATGGATTTTTATTTCTGCTTTTGGTATGCCGCGGATCTGGGTTTACGAGCGATTCGGCTGATGAAACCTTCTTTATTAAATTTTATTTTAGAACGGATTAAATTTACGGCCGCACTTATCCTTAATGGTCGCGAGGATATTCGAGCGTTTTTCATTATTAATTATTAATTGAAAAGAATTCCGCTGAGTAGAGATTTTTTTTCTTAGTAAAAGCGAAATTTAGATACGCGAGGAAACTCGATTTGCCCGCGGACTGTTCCCGTGGTAATTGTATTTCGTTGATTCGATTGCGCGAATTAAAAATGAATCGCAGCTTCCAAGTAAATCACACGATTCTCACAAACTTTAAAAATAATACTTATAAAAAATGCAGACGTTAAAGCGACACCTCAGGCCAGAAATCAATCGCATTCCAATTTCATGATTCCAAAAAAGACCTCCGTGGAAGTAGACCCAAAATCATAACCGATTTATCAGGAACCGATGCTAAATTTCAATCAAGCTCGCTCCACTTTCGGCATCCCCCCAGAATTCTCCCAAGTCATACATCTTGAAAGGCCCGCCGCGCAAAATTTTCTCCCGGGGTCAACCCCGTCAATCTCGAGCTAAGAATCTAAGATAGCGGAGGAGAGAGAGAGCTGCGACACTCGCGCCGCGTTTAATTTAAATTTCAATCAAGCCGCCGCCGACGCCGCCGGGCGCTATCTTTCCGCGCGGATCTCCGCAGATCCATTTTTAACTAACGAATTCCGGCCGTCGACGCGCGCTGCCACGGAAACTCGAGCGAAATCGCTCTCTCCCGGGGTGGGGGGCACGAAATTCGAGCTTCATTCCGGTATTGGATGGGCGAGGAGACGCGTGTCTCGCGCTTTGTTACAGATGGGAGCGCGCGACGCCGTTCTCCGGAAGATGAGGTGCGATCGTTTGGGACTTTGATTTCAATGTGCGGTTCCTTTATAAATTGGCCTCCGGAGCACCGGTCCTTAGTTTGTTTTTCATTACTGACCCGGTCTCTTTTTAGCGCTGTGCGTTTCTTAGTATGTCACTGTTTATTTTATTCCACGTCTTCTGAAATTTTTACGAATAGAAAAACGTTCGTTCAGCGTCGGTTGTGTGTTACTTCGTACAGAGTAAGTTTCCTTAATTTATCTCGATGTATTTCTTATGCAATAAAGACTTTGGAAATAGTGAAAAATTTTTAATTTCGAATGCAACGCGTTTAGCAGGTAATACATTACTATTATTACAGCGGCATTGTTACCATTAGTATCGCTAATTCCGAGTTAAGTACATAAATCAACATAATCCCGACTGATCCATTAGTCTCGTCCCATTGAAAGCTCTCGGCGTATCGATCCTCTCCCTTCGCGCATGCAAAACTTTTTCCCCGTCTGAATTTGTTTA
This sequence comes from Ormyrus labotus, assembly GCA_035582975.1. Lineage (NCBI taxonomy): Eukaryota > Metazoa > Arthropoda > Insecta > Hymenoptera > Ormyridae > Ormyrus > Ormyrus labotus. The sequence goes on along the minus strand of JAWWEO010000045.1, from coordinate 23,641,619 downwards.
CCCTCAAACAGGGCAGGCACAGTTTCCAAAACATGCGCTCCCTCCACTTTTTCACGTACAATTGAGCCTCCCGAGAGGACTGAACTACGAGATCGCATAAATCAAATCAATAAAATCCAGCTCCCATCTTCTCTCACCTTTATAAATCATTCCTACTCGGGAGGGAGGGAGAGGGGGGGGGGGAGGCTATCTGTTGTCAGAGAGCCTCTCTTGCTCGTTTTTCCCAAATTGGTTCTGCGACCGCGAAGCTTTTCATCGACCTCGTCAGCCGGCTTTCTGCCTCGCTCTCCTTCTTTCCTTCCTTCCTTCCGTCGTCGTCGTCGTCGTCGTCGTCGTCGTTTCGAATCCAATTAAAGTTTCCATCTTCCCTCTTGTCTCGTCGTCTGCTACTGCTCGCGTTGCCACCAACCTCCATTGACCGCGAGCTCGCGACAGTTCGTCTTCTCTACTTGACGCTACGTTACGCTCCGTTCTCTATTCTCTTCTCTCTTCTTTCTTTTTTTTTTTATCGCGACGACGTCTTCGGCCCCGGTGTATTTACCTTTTTCTCCGCTGCGTGCTTTTTTTTGCTCTCTCGGCCCTGGTGACTGTCTTTGTTTGCTCGTTGTTCGTTACCGGCTGTCGCGCCTTGTTCTTTTATGTAATTATGGCTTTACACTTTATTCGGAATTGAGATTTTCAACCTTCGCATTTCGATCGACGTCGTCTTAATGCGTTGAATTATTCAGCCTCCTTATTTATGCATAAGCGAGGCTTGAATCCTCTTCATTTGTCAGGGCGAATATCTTCTCTGTCTGGGAGATTATTAACGGAGCGTCGGAAAATTTAATGACGCACGATTGCTTTATTTTATCTCGAATAAAAGCGCCGCGAGCAAACAAGCTGATATTTGTTTAATTAGGCAAGAATTTCGAGAAAGAAATCCGTCCGACTGGTTTTACAGCGTCGGAAAAGCTTGCGCACCGACTGTGACGATCACCGCGGCTATATGTTACCTCTCGCAGTGAATACCTTAATGGGCGATTCGGAGAATTTAGTTAAACATTCGCCCGATGTTTACGTCGTAAATTCAACTGTGTCATATTAATGCGTTCACGCCCTCTGCCTCTTCCTATTTGTTGCGCTCGTAATAGACGTAAAAAAAAAGTCTCGAGCGCGCAATTTGCTTGATATTAATACACTGGCAACCGGACAAAACATAATTAAATTAATTGTCTGATTGCACTTCGGTACTAGTTTGCAATTCTCGACGATATTTTATTGTAACTCCGAATAAAACGGAAGAATTGCGGCGAGTGCAAAAAGTTGTAGCGTTAAGAAACACTCTTATGCATCGTTAAAGAGAGTCCGAGGTTAGAGTAAGCCAGGATACATAAATGCTTTTTTTCGTTCTCCTAATGAAGATAGTAAAATTTCTTCTAAATAAGGAGCGCAACGCTTCATACGCTCTTTGACTGCGCGCTTAACAATGAAATTCGCGGTCGGCAACAATGGCTTGTTGTTTCTTTTTTTTCTTCTTCCCTCCCGCCCGGCAAAATGTTAATCAAACCGTGTCTAATCTCCCCGTACGTACGTAGCATCGATAATCGCTCTATTAATCTAGCCGAAGAAACGCAATAAATTTCTCCTAATTAGAAAAGGCATACCAAAAGGCGGGCGGCTACGGCAGTAGCGGCAGTGCAGTCTCTCTAATGCATCAACTCGTTTGGTGCTTGAGCCGCGTGACGACGATCGCGATGCGCTCGCGCTCCCCGGGCAAAAACTTAAATGGATAATTGAAGAGGAGGCAAAAAAAAAGAAAGAAAAAAAAAAGCGGAAGGAGGAAGAAAAAGAGGTAGGCGTCATAAGCCATTAAATCCGGCAGGGCTCGAAGCCAAGGGATAAGCGCCCGTATAAGTGGGCTTCTCTCGGGCGTTACTTCGTACCTTCTCCTCCCCGCGCCGCCCCGTAAGTGTGCGTGCTCCACATATATACATACGCGCGCCAAGGTTACGAGAGGAAATGATCGCGAAGCGAAGCTAATTGCGAATACTCGAAATGCCAACTGCCGAGGCGCAGTTTTAGGGCGACTTACGCGAGCGAGCGAGCAGTGTCTGTTTCGCTTTGCGTTTCGGGAGAACGGCGAGAGCGCTTTAAGTATATAAGCAAGCACCACCTGCCGCGACTCGCCGACGGGCCGAGGGTGGCTTTTGGCTTCAGTGTTTTTTGATTGCCGAGCCCGAGGCCCATCGCGAGGGCTAATTTACTCAATGTAATGGCCGGACAATTTGCCGTTGGCTGCGTTTTGCTGTATAGTTTATTGGGTTGTTTGTGGCAAACGTGAATTGCCCACTTGAAAAGTGTGTCAAAAATTTACTGATTTCTAGTTTTACGATTGCGCGAATCAATTTGGATTAAGGGTTAAGGTAATTTTTAAGAGTAGAACGGAATACGAGTGCTTAATCATATGATGTCAGCTGAAATATTCAATTTTATCATTTCTGCAACTGACATGATTGCGAAATGAAGGCTTAAACGTTTTCAAGCACTAACTGCCGGCTTAATACTTTATTCGCAATTCAAAGCCTGTTATTCTGAAGTTCTAAAGTCCGGATTCAAGCACTTTCGAATTTTGAACATTTTGAAATTCAGGTCTTGCTCGCTAAATTGAAAACCAGACGAATTCTGAAATAGAATCTGCTTGGATCTACACTTTGCAACTCTGCAACCGAAGTTTCTCTCAAAATCTACTGCCCGCAGAAAGTGAAGTGAAATCCTTGAAAAATTATGTTTTCACCGTGTCACTTGTCATTTCAGTAATTGCATTTTAGCATTCACTTAGCCGTCTAAAATAAAGTTTTCATAGCCTTTATGATGCAAATTGAATAATTTAACATTCTCGTTTAAAATACTCTTACTTTATGTGCAGCTTTAAAAAAAAAAAAAAAAAAATTAGTTAAAAGTTCGAAAATGCTGTAATTAGTCGAAAAGAGCAGAAATTAAATTGTACTTACGTGTTTAAAAGTAATTTGCTTTTAACAAAATGATAAAATCTCAATTTAAATACTAAAAATCTCATCAATCGAGTAGTACAACAATCTCCTAAGTGCGATTCCCTTTACTGCACACACCTCGGCATTTCTCTCATTTCAATCGTTCCGCTCTTCTTATTCCCTCCTTTTTCCTCCGGCTCCGCTCTCTTCCCTCTTCTTAACGTCGGTTTAGTAGCGCTTAAACGCGAAGAGTGCGAACGGTTTCATGCTCCGGCGCTTCTCTCGTACGTTCTCTCTTTCTCTCTGCTCTCTCCGGTGGAAAGAAATTATTGTGATTCCCGGGAGTCGTTTTGCCGTTCGAAAATTATCAAGTTTGACGTCACCGGGCGCTTTGTTTTCTTCTATTTTCTCAGGAAATCGGCGGGCGAATCTGCTCTCTCCGAGGCCTCTTTGTCGTAATAAAGGAACGCGGGGGCATTTTTCTTTTATGCCTCGGCATGTGTGGGTCGCAATAAGAAAGAGGAATAACAATTTTTTTACCGAGAAATGGTTTTAGTGTACCCAAGAATGCAATTTGCATGGAGTTTTCAAGTAGCGTTTCTATAATAGGATTTACGAATCGGCGCTAAAGCCGTTATGCACATACATTCATTTTGCGTTAATGAGCAGAGAGAGAGAGAAAGAGAGATACTTGCTTGCATCCAATTAAGCTACCGGCGCTGATTTGACTTAAAATTCAAAGACTTTTATTTTGTTTAAGCTGCAGAATTTTATCGAACGTGCCGTAGTTTTTATATTCTTCAAGAGATTAAAAATGAATTAGCTCGGACGTAAAGTTCCAACCATTTCGGAGCGTACGCGAATAATGAGCTAACGTATGTAAATTACGCATGAATAATGTAACGCATTGCGCGAGTAACGTTACAGCGGGGGGCTCGCTGAAAATTTCTCACGAGTTTTTGCAAAATTTTATTAGCTTCTCAATTGATGTCGCGTTAATTCTAAAACATTTTTTTTCATTATTCCAATTAAAACCTACTTTTTTACAATTCATTTACGATACTTAACTTCAGTCTTAACCGAGATTAAATCTTTGGGAAAACTAACGAAGAAACGATCCTAAAGTCACCGAAATTCATCAGAAACTCCTCTCTAAACTACTCGTCGGGTATCCTGCAGCCTCAGCTCCTGCCCCGAATCGAAGGAATCGCTCGGGGCGCCGTCAAGTTCGAATTCCCGTCTCCTGCTCTTTTTTTCTCTCTCTCTCTCTCTCTCTCCTCTTGCGCCTCGCGCCGCAGTCTGGCGGAATAAGCGCAATCTGCCGGGATTGCCCGTCCACTTTGCAAATTAAAATAAATAAATACGATACTCCCCCGCTGGCCCGCAGCCAGGGCACGTTGTGCTTCTCACCCTCGTCGCCCGCCGCGCTCCGTGCGCGCCGGGCTTGCTTTTCCTTCCTCCCCCGTCGCAAGGAAAATCGCCGCACGCGACTTCTCGCGATCGCGCCCCGCCGATGGATAGGCTCTCGCTTTCGCGTGCGAGTAATGGCGCGAGGATTTTCCATGGCTGACTTTTGCTTGGATTTGAAATGGAAAAATTGTTGGGTTAGTATCAGATCCGTTCACGCGTAAGCTTGCTGTGTAATCGGGAAGAACTCGTAAGAGCTTTGAAAGACCCATGATTATAGATTTTGATTATTGTAAAATGCAGCGTTAAAATAAATTTATTAAACATCCAAATGTTTTTCCATTGGGTTCAAAAAAGCACAGCTAATCAATCGGTCACAACGCGCGAACCTCGAACGGCGCCCGACAAAGCTTCAGCGCAAACGTTCACTTTGTAAAACGGCGCTTTACATACGGAAGAAAAAAGGAAGTGGCAGAAACGCGTTCTCTCCCCCGCGAATTTGTCAATCACGTCGACAGAATTTTTTTCCCCCCCTCCGTCGTGGGCGCGGCGCGCTCTTTCGCTCGCGATTTGAATTGCGAAATTCTTTTGACAAATCGCGCCGGTCCACTCAAACATTTTTTCCCGTCGCGATCCGCGTGACAAGCCGCGCTCTCTGTTTTCTGCCTTTTCCCTCTCTCTCTCTCTCTCTCGGCTTCGAAATCGAGCAGCCGCGTTATGACGATAACTCTTGGCCAAAAGGCCAAGTGCCCCGCGCGCGCGGGTATTTCGGAAGCTCGTTGCCGCTGATGTCTGCTCGGTTGCCTCGGCGCGCCAAAAGCTGTTCTTGACCTCGACAATGCCGCTAACGTTACGTCGACTGCGCTCGGATTCGCCGAAATACGTACGTGGGCAAGTTGGACGTCTCGTTTTGTTGTTACGAGGGTAATCAAATATTTATCAATTTACTGGGACAAAATGTACAAGAACAAAATAAGAGGTATACAGATCGAAATTAGCTTTTCTTCGCAATTTTCGGCGACAAGAACGAAGAGCTCGAAAACTGTATTTCCGGCAGTTGCGAAAAAACGTTTGCGCCTTGGAAGCGCGCCGTTATTTTTGTGCACATTTTTGAAACTCGAGACGCGACCTCCGATGGCCGATTTTCATTTTCGAAAAACGCCGCCGGAAAGACGCTCTCTCTCGAAGATCAAACATTTCAATATTCCGCGCCTTCATGCCAAACAGACGTCCCGAAGTAGGTCGCCCGAAAGGAATTCGCTCTTTTCTTTGGGCTTTTGAAAGTGTCAAGCGCCGGGGATGAAAAATAAAGAGGCCCATCGAGCTACGGAAATACGATTTAAACGACAATTTGTTGGGTAATAACGGATTTCAATAATCTCCCTGGTAGAAATTGAAAATATTTTTAGAGCAAAAATTTGCCATTTTTTAAAAAAGTGCTATAAATGCTAAAATTTAACCTCAAAACATTAAAAATGGTGTGTTTTACGTCTTCAAAATTATTTCTAACGTTTATTATTTTAAGTATTATTTAAAAATAACGCAATTCTTGTATTCATGGTATATAAAAAAAGCACGAGAAAAAAAATAGCCAAGACAATCCGTTCACAATATTCAACGCTAATTGTTAATAATCCACCCGAATAAAAGTTTTAAAATTTCTTTATCAGGCGAAAAAAAAAAGTGAATTACACTGGCATGCGGCCGAGCCGTTTATTAAAGGGCATAAAAAAAGAGAGCGATTTCTCACTCGCCAGTTTAAAACTTTCCATGCACGCGTACACACACGCGACTTACACATTATATATTACGCCGCGCGGCAAGTATAAAACGATCAGTTTACGCGCGTGCGCCGTTGTTCGCGCGCGCTTGCCTCCCGCTACATCGATAAACGGCCGATGTGAAGGCAAAAAAAAAAATGATGCTCGTCACGAAGGCGAAACTGCCTCTTTATATACACGCGCGGGAGAATATTCGCGCGCGGCTAATCTCGCTCTCGCTCTCTCTCGACGAGGAAATACGACGCGCGCGCGCGGCCCCGAAAGCTGCGAATAGATTAATGCGACTCTGAATAATAGCGAGCGCCCGTAAATCTCGGGGTAATTTATACCTCTGATAAGGAATAATTGCCGGTGGATAGTGTAATTTTGTTTGGATTAATTTGGACAAAGCTCGCGCCGCGAGAGGAGAGGCCGTCGTGTCGGGGTTTTTAGTTAAGGATCGTAAAAAACGGCCGTAAAAGTGAAATCCCCCGATATCGAGTAGGTGGTATATTTTTAGGCGCGCGCGAGTTGCTTTTTCTTCCTTTCTGCCTTTATAAGCACCCATTCGTCTCTTGACGTACGCGGTGGTGACAAGTTTTACGGGGGCAAAAAGAAAATGTGCAGTCAAGTGTGAAATACACCGCTGATGACGAGTGTAGCGCGTTGCTTTCGTTTTGTTTGATTTTTTTTTTTTTTATTCAACGTCCGTCGAATGATTCGAGTGCGAATCGGGTTGAGAGCATATTTTTTTTTCATCATGAATTACCGAGCCATCAATCCTGATTTTTGCTCGAAATAAAATCATCGACGTCGAGCATTCCGTTCGAGCTTATTAACTTCGGAAAAGGGCTTCCCGCCTCCCCCCCCTTTTAAAGCTCGTATTTATTTAATAAGGAAAGCTGCCGTAAAAGGAAGTGCTTACAGAAATACTGCTCTGCGAGAGGAATGTTGTAAACACGAAACGCGGGGAAAACAAGTATAGCGTATCTCAAGATGAACTGGGAAAAAGGAGACTAAAGTCCGGATTATTGTCGCGCGATACTGTGCGGCGTCTACATGATAAAAAGTAAAACAACGCGGGAGATAATCACTGCATTAGGAGAGCGGGAATGCTATTGTCTCTCCTGGAGAAAAATTCTTGGCATTCGGCGAAAAATTTGAAAGAACATCTAAATTTTTTTTATTTTTTTTTCCAAAGCACAGCGTTGTAATTGTCTGGTTTACATTGGACGACATTTTAAATTCGCGTTATTAAGCTTTTATTTTTTTTAACGCTTAAATAAAAAATAATTTATGAGCGGACTGAAAATTTCAACAAAATCTTCGGTACGTACAAAAATGAAAGCGCTAAAACGAAAACTGTCGCAAAAGCAAACTCATACCACAAATCGATACTCTCAATTCCCCGAGAGCGCCGCGCACAAATATCCTTCCATTCAGAATAGGTACGAGAGCGAAAGGGAGAGAGAGAGAGAGGCAGCGCTCGCAATCATTTCGCCATTAGGGCAGCTCGCGCCTGCTGAGCGCAATATCTCGGAGGGGCCGCGGCGTAATTTAAAACGAAGGAAAGCGACGATGGCGGCGGCGGCGGCGGCGCAGATAGGTCGGACGAGAGAAATGAAAGCAGAGAGGAGGATGTGCATTAGGGGCGACGTGCATATGCCGGAAAAAAGCGAGACAGTTTTTCGGGGGGCGGGGAGGAGCAGCCGAGCGGCAGTAGAAAGAGCCAAGTGCCGTCAGACGCGCGGAGATTGGGCTCCGGGCGAAGTCTTGCGGAAGTTCCGCGCGAAGTCCGTGCGCGCTTCCCTCCTGCTTTTGGCTGCCACGAGGTTAGGTAATTCCTATTTGGATGGTAATTGTGAGCCGGGCGTTAAGGAATTTCGAGGCGCGGAACGGGAAAGAATGCCGCTGGAAGCGGGGCAAAAAGTTTGATTACACTGCGCAAACGGATAATTGGGCCAAATTGTGCGGATGCTTTTTGTGAAAAATGCCGACGCGCCTGAAACGGAGTAAGACGGTACTATTGTTAAATATAAACAATTACGGAGAAAAAGAACGGTTCAATTTTTCGCACAAAGTGACGAATTCTTTTTAAAAAAAAAAGACGGGTCGAAAGATGTCGGAGAGAATACCGCAAAAGTCGTTTAACCGGCGAAAAAAATGTCAGATAAAAAGCGTCGAGAAGGAACGAAGGGTCGGGGGAGAGGGGGGGGGAGGCAGGAAATGAGAGGAATGTAGAATGGAGAATCGTAGGTAACAGATGTCGCCAATTGTTCGCGGCGTGTGCTCCGAGTATATGGTACAAATGTGCCGACGAGAGAGGAAAGGCGTCACTCTCTCGAGTGGCTTCGTCGACGTCTATGACTCGGCTCTCTCTCTCCTCGCTCAAGGATTCCTGCTCCCTCCTCCACTTCCTGTGCATCGATCCATCTACTTATCTTTGTCCGCCCTTCACCTTCCTCCTCTCTCCTCCGGGCAACTTTAATCTTACGTCTATTAGAAGCGCGCTCTTCGTCACTTTTGCGGCGCGACTTTTTCTCTTACTCACTCGTTACGTTAGTCGGGACTACTGCACTGATACCGCGTTTCCCGTTTGATGTCCGAGCGGAAATTGTAATTCGCGAAATTTCAAATTTGCGGAGCAGAGCGAAATCGAATCGAAAAAGCGGTTTGCTAGGCGCACGTTGCGATCTGGCGCTTTGATGTGCGTCGGGTTGTCGGCGCGGAAACAAAAGCCGAAACGCGCGCATAGTGATTCGAAATTGTAAAATGCCAATCTGATTCGGACACGTTCCTGTATATTTCATTATCGAATATTCCTTTATGGCGTTATAATGAGTCCGCTATTATGCATTGTGCGTCATTATCCTTTATAATTACGTTTTAGTTAGGATAAAGAATCTATGCGGTTCGACCGAGAGCTGATCAGCTTTATTCATTCGTGTTTGTACTTAATTATGCATTCCGTAATTTACATATTTACTGGCCCTTGATCAAAGAAATAGCCAACAAATTTAATTTTCATCGAAACTAATTCGCGGTGCCCTGCAATCTGAAGAATAACTTAGCATATTACAAGGATATTCAATGAAATATTTATTATTTTATGCGTGACTTCTTACCTTCGATAAATTCCTAAAATTCATGCAAAATTACCAAAACATGTATAAGCTTACATTTCACCAATTAATGTTTAACTAATTGATTCTGATTCTTTAATTTCGAAAGTGACGAATGAAAGTAGATTCCCAACACTTAATTGAGCGCTTTTTATTGTTCATGACAATGTTGAACAAAATTTGAGAGAGGGAGAGAGAGAGAGAGAGAGAGAGAGAGTAATTAAGTGCCGTCAACGTTCCCATACTCATCCAAATTAGCTCGCGCAATCGAGACCAATGCGAATCAATGCGCGCTTTAACCCGCGACTATTTCGCTCGCGTTCGCTTTATAACTCTTGCCTTTGTCTCCTCCTCCGTCCCCGGGGCCACCCTCCTCCCCCCCTCTCCCCCTGGACATTTATCTTTCTCTTTTCATCTTACCACACGATATATTCCTCGTGTGTGCGTCGCCGTCGCTTTATTGCCCCGGAGAAGGAGGGGCGACTTTATCAATGACGTCGCTTTATTTATAGTATCGGCTATTAGCGAATTGCAGAAAGCGAGTATATACGGGGTCAGACTATCCTCTCTCCGTGAGTTATCGCTCATAATTCTCCAAGATGCAACGTAGGTGATATGATTTAGACTTTACGTTCGGCGCCTCTCTCTCTCTCCCTTCCTCCCTCCCCCGTACGTGAGAGAGTCTCCGGAGTTTATACGGTTCGATCGATCGACGTGCACGCTCGAGGATTAAGTCAATGAACCCGAGAGATTCTATTATCGTGATTAATGCTGGAGATTGTTCGTTTGTGCTTTAACTCGAGCTCCTCTCTCCCCCGCTGCCGCGGAGAGTTTTCCGAAAGAGGAGCCGCTTGATTAATCGGCCCGTGTGTTTGTTTTATTTATACGTCGGCGCGTTTATGGATTAGAAAGGCGAAATTTTATATATACCATTCCGAGGAGGCTGTGGGATAGATTCGGTATGTATGTGCGCCCAATAAAATAATGAGAAACGCCGCGGCGAGTTACGAAAGTGGGCGTGCGAGAGAGGTTAATGGGAATATTTTCGCGGTGCTTGATGATTGTTGAATTGCGTATTCCCCGGGAGAAAGTTCGCCGATGAAAAACGCGGAATGATGTTTTCACTTAGGAGAGGATAGGCGCGCAAGCTCATTTGCGCCGGATCAGTTATGTACGGGAGAGGGTTGCGCAACTCGCGCGTAGTTTTAAAGGCGCTGCTGTTTGTGTACGCAACGCTCGAGTTTGAGTAGTTTATCGATTTCCCGGGCAAAGTTCGCTTCAATTAAGCCGCTTATTTAGCGACACATCCCCGCAGCTAAAAATAAACTTCGTAGAAAAGGTCGCGCTGGAAATTTCATAAATCGACGAGTCATTTCCCGGCAATCATCGGAGATCCCTTTGAAAATCCAGGTATTTTATTTGATCGCCCGGATTAGCTGTACCTAACCGGATAAGGCCGTCGTCGTCGCCTGACTCCTTAAATAACGGCTAAATCCCCGCTTTTGAAAAGAATAAAAGCCCAGGCGGTAGCAGCAGCAGTAGCAGCAGCGAGGCAACAACAACACAGCGTTACACAAATCCAAAAGATTACACGAGAGCGTGCGAGCCAAGGAAATTGAAAATCCTCGCGTGCCAGCTCGAGGAGAAGAAAAAATGACGAGGAGGAGGAGGAGGAAAAAAAAGCGGTATTAATAAAGTTACTCGCGTCGCCGAAGAAAAGAGGAGAGAGAGAGGGGGGGAGAGAGGAGCTCTAAGCCGCCGCCGCCGCCGTCGTCATCGGCGCGCTTGGAAGAAGGGAGGCAAAAAGAGAGCTCGACAATGCCGAGTAACAATGGACGCCTGCTTGGCAAACAATTCCAAGGAGGAGAGCGGATCCTCTTTCGGCTGCTGTGTGTAGGTTTTCGGTGAGGGCAAACAATGCGGTTCCGTTTTGCGCGACTTGGCGCGTGTAAAACGATTCGTCGAGGGCCGTTCGAAATGCGATAAGGCAGTAGTTGCAGCCGATTTATTATACGGCTACGGAGCGAAGCCGAGCGCCCGAGCCTTTTCCCTCTTCTGCCACTGATTTTTCATTCCGAGGCCATTGTTGTGCCTGATGTGGAGAGGATCAGCCCAGAGGCGTAATAACGTATAGTGCCCCGCAGTTTTATTCCGATTCGAGGCATTTATTAACGTTGCTCGAAAATCCGAAACCAGGAACTGTTTAATGCGCTTAGATTATTAATTTTCGATTCGAGGCATTTATTAACGTTGCTCGAAAATCCGGAACCAGGAACTGTTTAATGCGCTTAGATTATTAGTTTTGATTTCGTTTGAACATTTTGTGTTTTATTTGTTTATTTATTCATTTCACCAGAGTACAAAATACATGAAGTTTACATTGTATACATAGGATAGCTAAAAACCCTACAAACGATAATTAAATTATAATCTAAAATAGATAATTTATTACACCCTACACCCTAAAAGAGATAATTAAATTATCTGTGCTTTCGATTTTGAGTTGCATTAGTCACAATGATAAGTTTCTTCATGAAGATATATTTAAATTTTCGTTTCTTTTCTTTGTTTCAGGTGTGTAAACCATGACCCAATTCTATATTTTCATGCAATACGTAAGTTAGAAATTTCAATATTTTTATTCTAAAAACTTACTACGGAGAATTTTTGTCTAATTGTAAGTATCAAACGATATCAAGAAGTTATTTTTATTTATTTTATCAAGAAAGAGATCATTTACTTTTAAACGATTTCAAAAAATAAATTCTAGAAGCGAAAGATTTTTAACAACTGCGTCGCCAGCATAGCTAAAAATCTCGACTGAATGCATAAAAAATTCCATCAAAATGATAAAAAAAAAGCGCAGGAGTAAAAAGTCAGTCTAACGCATGCGCGTATCCGACACTTTTTTTCGACTGGAAAGGCATTTTTCAAAAATTCACATTTCACACCGCGCGCCGCGTCGCGCCGATAAAACCGCGGAATACGTGACTTTTGTCCGGACGGTCGAAAAAAAAAAAAGAGAGCGAACTGCATTCCGCATTCCACATAGCGCGGCCTTTGTAATTTCCATTTCGATTTTCCAAAGTGTCGCGCGAAAATAGCTGTTCCATTTTGCAAATTCAAAAAAAAAAAAGGGGAGCGCCGAATTTTTCATCCTCCATTATAGACACGTAGAGGAGTTTTCCCGGGGCGCCGCGAGAGTCACGTAGCTACGGTGCCTGGGAGGCAAGACTCCGCTAAAGAAAGACTTACGCGAGCGCAGTTCTTCCGGCCTATGAGCGGTTTTAGTGCTAACATCCTGCCGGTTTTAAATATTTATTAAGCCTTAGGAGGAGTACGAAAGTTCGCGCGGAAACGTGACAATTTGGATTTTATTCGAGAACAATTTAGACAGTTCGAAGAGGGTGGGGGGGGGGGATGTTTTCGCTAAGATATATTTCGGATTCACCTTTTTCGAGATGTATTCAAATTGTTTTAAGAAAATATTCTTAAAAAAAATTATTCTTGTTTCATTAATTTAGATTTTTTGTAGCAAACGAAGGACAGGTAAGCAAAGTTGCCCCAAACAGGCAGTCTGGGAAAGGTCACCTAGTAAGGAGTGCAGATGCACGTGTATTACAGTTTCAATTAAAGTCATAGATCCACTATTCAATATACTTCAGCTTTCCACATCATAAACACGTTTCACAATCATAAACGAGCGTAAATCGTATCAACGAATTAAAGTTTTACTCAATTATATATCAATCACTAAGGATTCCTCACGGAACTCGATCCCAAGTTACGTAACATTTTATAAAATTAAGAATTTGAATAACTTCTAAAACCAAACTAATAAACTAGTAGCCCTCCGAATATTCGAAAGCAATCTCGCGCAAACAAATAGCCTGCCCCCAAGAACGTCTTAAACACCGGGCAGTCTTAAAAGGCCCATATACATGTGCATCCCAGCGCGGAATGGCCGCGGACCGCGCGATAATACCGAAACACCGTAACGATAACAATACGGGCAGTTTTGATAACCCTTAAAATTTCTATCGCAATCAGGCTTATACGCTCGCTCGTGTGTGCGCCTTGATAGCGCCGCCGGCGGTGGTGGTGCCGCGCGCGCGCGCGCGGGGGGCCAGCTACAAGGGACGCCAAAGTGCCTTAACATGACGATCACGTTTACGGCTAATTCGGCTGTAAACGCACCTTAATTCGGAAGAGCCGAGGCGGGACGCCGCGCCACACGCGGCGGCCCGGGAGGCTAGTGCCGGGAGTTAAATCGGGTTTCCTGCCCCCTTCCCCCCCCCCTTTTCGGCCCTTCTATCTCGCAGATCTGCATAGAGGCAGCGGAGTGCACGTGTGTTTATATTCGGGAAACTGGCGCTAAGGTTGCACTGAATAGGGAAAAGAGCAATTTCGACTAATTGCAGTCCTTGCTCGAGCTCGAGCCAGGCTGGGTTTTGCGACGGCGCGATTCATTGGCCCCCTGAATTTGGTAAATATCTTTGCTAATTCCTGGTATTATCGTTGCATTTAAGGCTGCGGCTTTAGTTAATAAAGTTACCCCCGTTGGTAATTAGAGTTGACTTGTAGGTGTAGAATTTCGTGGAGGAATTGCTGAACCTACTTTTTTTTTAATTGTGTAATTCAGTTTTTAATCATTTCAATGATGCAAGGAAAATTATTATTCAACACACTGAGAAAAAATTTGTTTTAAAAATTTAGATTTTTTTTCTAAAAATTACTATTTTAATGGTACTCATGGGACACACTCATATTTTAATAATTTTTACTACATGATTCGTCAATTTTACTATTTTATTTGTAAAATTTACAAATAAAATAGTAAAATTTACGAAATATATAGCAAAAATTAATAAAATTGTGGTAAAAATTATTAAAATATGAGTGTGTCCCACGAGTGCTATTAAAATAGTAATTTTTACAAGAAATTTTTCTCATTGCAATAAAATGTAAGGGGATGATTATCTTCATTTCGTCCACAGTAACTCTGTCCAGCGTAAATTTTTTTTTCAAAAGGAAAAAATTGGATTAAATTTGAAATTTCGCAAGTTTTAAAGTGAAACTAACCGCTCAAAGCTAATGCGACGCGCAGCGTTTTACAAAAAAAAAAAAAGGCTCCTTAAAAAAGTGAATTTTAATTTGCCCCAAGTTTTGTCCCAACATCCACAAGGCACTAAAGTGGGCGCGACCAGGAAAACAGGAGCAAGTAGCCCGCGTGGCAAAGTAAGTTGCTTTTTGCCCGGCAGCCACTTAGCTGCAAAATTAGCCGAGCTTCGTTCTTCTTTCTCTCCCTTTTTCCTGCACTCGTTTTCCCTGTCCGCCTCTCTCGCTCTCATTAACCGAAGAAACGAACGAGGACCGGCTCTTTTCCAAAGCTCCGACGTGTTTGACGATTACCGAGCGAGGAAGCAAAAGGAGAGGGAATATGGGAGGAAAAAAGCGAGCCGGAGAATCGGAGAGCCGGAGAGAGAGGAGACAGAGACGGATTGTAAAAGTGGACGGGCGGGTAAAGCGAAAAGTTTCGGAGCGCAAGCGCGCAAGCTCGCGGCCACTTTAATCCTTAATGATTTAAGGAACGTCGCGTATCCACTTGAAATTCCTGCTCCGTGAATTTACCGTCGTCCGCCGCCCCTCAGTTAGTCCTGTTTTGCCGTTCTCCACTTCTTTTCTCCTTTTTTCTTCCCCCTCGTTCTCTCCTCTCCATCCGTGTTATTTCAATTTTTTTTGTTGTTTGCCCCTCTTCTGTCCGAAAATTCGCTGGATTTAAAGTCAATTAAGGTTATTTATCGGTACCAAGGAGTTTTTAATGAGATGGTCTTAGCGCCGGAATTACAGACGACTTTGCGACACTTCTAGCCGGGTATTTTTTATTGTTACGCGTGCGTTTTGTTCACTTTTTTTTCTTGTTTAATGCTCTGTGGAGGGCAATTTAAATCGTAAATTCGAACGCTGGGTGGTTTGAATTTCATTTATTTCCTATTCTACGTCAAATGTTCATGCATATTGATCACGTAGTTGAATAAAATTGTAAAAAAAAATTATTTTTTAAAATAGTATTATCGTTCGTAAAATTTGTATTTTATAAAAACGTAACAGATTGAAATACGAAATATTGTTTTTTATTTTTTTTTCATTTTTATGCTGTCGCAAATGCGGGATCTCAAATCATATTTAATTTTTTTATTTTACTGAAACATAACATTGACAAATTTGTATGCAATTTTTTATTTTTCCTCGAATTTTTCTGCATACCAGCTTTATTTCCTGCTTCTAAAAACATATTGATCAAAGACTCTTCTAGTAAACGGCGATTCGACGAGAAAGTTTTTTTTAGCGATCACGACGCAAACTTTTTTATGGAATAAAGAGGTCAAACATTTTGAAATTAAAAATCTGTAAAACTTTAAATGAGCCCAGTGTTCTACTTTACAGATCTTGTCTTTTCAGAAAAATGTATCCCAATTACTTTAATGAATACAGCTTTAAAAAGTTTTCCGCTTGACTTCAGCTGTATGACTTTATTGCCCTTTAAAAGCATGTAATAGATATCAACGCATAACTTCTGATCCAAGCCCATTACAATCAAGACGCGCATTACTTCATTACAATAATCACTTTAATAAAGAAGCGAAGCACGCCATCTACGTAAACTATCGATTTATACAAGCGCGTATAATTGACGCTCGCGCCAGAGCTCGTTTATCTCCGGTGGAATTCACCGCGCGATGGGCCGTATAACTAATGTATATATTTACGGTCATTCCGTCGATTTTACGATCGGCACCCGATTTACTCGACGATCTGGGAAATCGGAGGAGAGACGAGGCCTCCCTCCTCTCTCTCCTGCACTTTATCCCTTAACTATACTGCTTCTCGAGCAATGAATTTCGCTGCATATTCGGTACGTGATCGTCCACTCGCTTCGAAAGGCAATGCTTTTGCTATTAATTAAACTGAAATACTCTAAATTGACGTTATTTAAAGTTGGAATGACATCGACTAGATTTCAATATCCTTTGAGTGTGTCGAGGTAAATTGAAATGCCAAATTTTCTGCTTTGAATAAACCACATTTAATAGTTAAATAGTAATTGCAGTTTCTTTTAAATTAAGTTCAACATTAGTGTTTTACAAGAACACAGAAATGCACTGATAAAATTTCATTATTCCGATGGACAAAACAGATTTTGTAAAATAGAATATCGACAATGTCTTGATTGAAAATAGATTCCAAAGGCTATAAAATCTTCTACTCAATTAAAGAATAGATCGGAGGCGAGGGAAACATCTTCAGGCTTAAACCGACACCTTCTCAGACTTCACCACAGCGCGCACTTAAACGCATAGGTACTTTTTCCATCCAGCCCAGTACAGAGTTCGTGCCATCATCAGAAGATAGAGAGGGGAAGAAGCGGTAGACGCGAATAATTTCGCTCCGGGGCGGAGCGTGAAAGCTTTACGGTCCGTTACGTCGCGTTACAGGAGCGACTACTCGTTGTAACTTTGCAAATTGCCGCGAAAGCAGCGCGGATATACACTCCTGCGCTTGATGGATGAGACGACGCCCGGGCAAGACGAGCGTTAGCCGCGGCAGAAAACTCCCTTGTGCAGGCAGAACAAGGAAGCGAGAGAAATGATGGAGCGCCGGGCGACGGGAAAAAAGCGCGGATGGTAAATCCGAGGTGCCGAGAGATCGAGAAAAATGAAGGTAGTCGGCCCGCGCTTTTGGACTTTTTAAAGGATCGGATGGCGAGTTTGAATGATTGATGATTTTTCGCCTTCGCCCTCGTCGCTTCCCCCGGCTGCAGGGGGCTTTGGGTTTAACGAGCTCGATCCCTCAATTGGGAGCGTTGGCTTATTAGAGGATCATCTTGCTGCAAGTGGCTAATTATGTTAGAGGTACTAATAAGATGTACTGTAGTGTTTAACTTCAGTAGTTGGAAGCTTAAAGCAAATACTGGGAATTGTTGATAGACAACGTAATAAGTATTTCTGACTATTGTACACAATTACTGAAGTGTTAATTGATATCAATGTCATTGTGTTTACTCGTTCTGAGTGTACCAAGTTAATCTTGTGAGGAATAGAAAGACGCGATAAAAGTTGCGTGTAGAGTTCTTAATGGAAACTCACGTCGAGTTATCATTTTTCAAGCTATAAGCAATCCTCCGAAAATTTCAAACGAGCTGACAGGCGTGAAAACACGCAAGTTACGTCTCTTTTCCAATTTCGTGCCTGAGCAGCCACAAAATTCGTTTCTTATATCAATCATCCCTTTTCTGCCTTTCGTAGTATTGCAGTCACGCTATTTTCTTTTGGTGCTCATCTGACTCGAAGACGTTGCATGTCTCCTAGAATCTGCCAATGTGCTTTCGATTACTTTTTATTCTATATACCACAAGTTATATTACGATTTGTGTGCAGATTTAAAGAATTGGAATAATAGCTTTATTTGATTGCTATAAATAGTCAGAAAAGTAAGAGTCACCAAAGTAGAGTAAACCAAACTTTATTTTACTAATTAAACTTTTTTTCAATTTGCTAATCAGTTTATCATTCAAAAGTTTAATTCGTCAAAACCAGAACACTCAGAATTTAATCAGAGGCTTGTAAGGATCAAAGCACTCTCGATATCATCTTTCATCTCTTCCTAGAGTTCATAATTCAAGACTTCGTTCAGAACCCCATCAAAATTCAATAGTCCATCTTAAGAGCAATGTACAGCGCAAGAAATTTTTCAGAAGCTAAATTGTCTCTCTCTCTCTTTCCGGGCTCCGTTCGCTATCCCGTCGACTTATGCTCACGTGGCTGTCAGATAGAGGGAGATCGCGAGCAGGACGGAGAGCAAGACAAAGACGGGAGAAGGGGAGGAGTAAGGCTATACTTAAAATCCATCCACGTAGAAGTGCGCCTGTTATATCCTCGCTGCATGTACTGTTCTCTGCGGCGCATTCATATTTAAATTCAATTTCGTCTAGGCTACGTGTATATCCTGCGCCACCGCCTCCCCCGGCCCAAGAGCTTCGAGGGCTCCACGCATTTTGAGTCCTCCATCTTTCTCGGTTACCGCTGCGCCGTCTCTTTCTCTTGCTACTACGCTACTCTGCACTGATATTCATACCCAGTGTCTCTCAAATCAAAACGATGCGGCTACTCCCGAGCGTTGCTCTTTTATTCGTCTATTTCGGGGCCATTCATTGGTAACGAAGGTTCTGGACGATTGAAATGTAGGGGTCTCCTTAAAAGTTAATAAAATAAAAGTTTCATAAAAGCGTATGCATTTAGGTGCAATCGGGTTGAATGTGTGTATTGGTATGTGCATTTGCAACAAGTTAAGTTGATGTTTACGTTAAGATTCTTGTTTTCCTTTTTTAAACAATAATGATTGGAATTCTAAAGGAGACTCTGCAGAAGTGAACCGGAAGTAGCTAAATAAACGTTTGCGTTAGCATGCATTAAAGAAATAACAGTTTCTGCTCGCGTTATGTCGAAATTCGTAAATAAAATTCATGAGGTATTTCAACATTTTCTTGTTCTCTTCAATACATGTTCTCTTTGGCTAATGAAACCAGCCGGCTAACAAAAGTAAAATGACTTTAGTTACTTGAAGAACTTAAATTGGTTCGAGGAAGAGACTTTATTGTTTAGTTTAGCATCTCAGGTATTGCGAAGTAGGTCAGCTACCAACGGTAGACTGAGACGTTATGCATGACGTCGTGCCAAAACCATAACCTATCTCTCTCTGTCTTCCTTTTTCTCAGAGACACTGTATTATCGCAATAAAATAAGTTTAACAGCCGTTATAATAACCGTTCTTGTTACGTGCCATAAAGAACGCGGACGAACGTCATCACGTTGCATCTCGGCGACGCAAACGAACTTCACAATCTCGCCGATTACAACATCCAGCTCGTGGAACTTTCTTTTCCCTTCCGCGAGAGTCTCTTAATCGCGCCGGGCGGCGAAAAAAGGCGTTATCGGAGGAAGGTGGAATCGCGCGGAGAAACTATTAAGGAACGAAAGTAGAATGGGCCGGCGACGTCGTCGTCGTCGTCGTCGTTGTCGCGTAATTCCGCTCTCCGGGTTCGCAAGCAAGCCTAACCTCCTTTGATTCGCAATGTCGATCCTAAGCACGTTCGACTCGCGTGACTGGCTTCGCTGATATCGAATGTCACTGCGCTCTGCGTCGCGAATATTTTATGTAAGTCTGGATGAGAGACGCTTTTTTCCATCTCCCTTTATCAACGTCTATCTTTCTTCCTCCGCTTCTTCTCCTTCTTTGGGGGGGTTATATCTCGTGCACGTCTGGAGCTTGTGCCGCTCGGTGTATAATCGAAAGTTCGCGCAAGCGAATTTTCGGGGATGTTCCCCGTGAAATTGTCCGGAAAGCGGAGCGATCTCACGACACCCACGGATGAACCCGCTAAAAGAGATCCTCGGTATGCTTTGCTGAACTTCCGATCGAAACGTTGATTGGAAGAATTCCTACGTTTTCTTTATAAATGCCATTGGTGACGGATTGTTATTAATCAATTGGAGAATCGTAAGGGAAGTGGTTACTAATTCTACTTTTAAAATTTGGTACTTTTGAACTTTTACTCGGCACGTTATAATTAAATAAAATTATTGTAGTTTTAAGTTAAAGTTTAAAAACAGACGAATTTCGGCATGGATTTTCAAGCACTGGCTAATAATGTAAAGCGCTCTAACTAGCAATGGACTCCATTTCAAAATTTTTCCTCTGTGTAAACGCAAGTAATGGAGGAGTGTATTATGTAAATTCAGTACATACTTGTCTTTAAAATAAGCGGTTAAAAAAAAAGTCTTAAAAATGTTCCTACTTTTAAAAGGGGATGTTCATCGTGTAACTTCTTGTAAAAAGAACTAGGAGAAAATCCGTTCGGAGGCAGCTGTCGTTTTTAAACTTTCCTTTCGTAGCTTCGCGAAATGAAGCCCGTAATGTTTATTTTTCGCGAGAAAATGAAAGGCTTTGGCTGAAAAGGTTAAAGCTCGTGTAGTATCTTTATAGTGGTTCGAGGAAGGGTACTTTTTGAAGGTAAAAGGTAAACTTTGCTGCTGTGTAAACGCTTGAATTTTCAACGATCTCGAAGTATTCTGAGCTTCGTATCTTCGCCGTAAAGTTTGGCTCTAAAAGGAAAAAATGTAGCGTGACTTCGGAGCATTTACATTTTAATGGACCTAGTCGAATAGCGTTTTCGTTTATTCAATATTCTTTGACAACGATAACTAATGTAATGATAGGATCTATTAATTTACATATTTGACTGATGATATCCTCCATAATCCGAATGTTCCGAGTTAAATGAAGTCATGCTCGTTTTGCAAATTTATTGAATCCATAAAATCCTCATCTGGAAATAGCAAATAAATTGCTCGCCTATTTGAGGACAATTTTTTTTTTTTTTTTGTTCAACCCCAAAAAGTTCCGCATATCTCAGCGCTTAAAGATCTAATATATCCTTTTCCTCGCGAGCACTTTCCGTAAAAACTTTGTTCCCATCAGTAGGATTTGGACTTCGAGAGTCCCGCGAAAACTCGCCCGTTAAAAGTGGACCCGGCGCGGAAAACAACGTCGGTCTGGCTCTTTAGTTCGCGCGGCCTCTGTTTTTAAGAAATCCGCCCTTCTTCGGACTCGGCGCTCGCAGCTCGACCCATAAAACGAGCCGCGGAACTGTGGAAGCGCCGCGGAAGTACGAAACGGAAAACAACCACCGATAAATGATGGCCCGAGTTTTAAGATATATTGGCCGATGCCAAGGGTGGAAATGCTTTCCGAGATCCTGCCGCTGAGGAATAAGAGAAATAGACCTTGAAAGGTGGAAAAAAGAGTCGGGAAAGGCGCGGTAAACAGAAAGGGGAAGAGTCGGAGAGATTGATTAGTAGATTTATTTTCGATTTATACGCCCGAGTTTACTTACTATTGCTCTGTTTAAATCCCTAAAGTATTAAACTGTTTTTATTATTTTTATTAAGTATTTAGATGAATCCTGTTGGTTTCATTGCTGCATTATAGATAAACGTGTCAATTGTCACGAATTTGTTATCCCAATTTTTGATGTATCGGTTAATGCATAAATTATAGCAACTATAAATTTCTAAAGGTTTAAAACAAGGTTTTTTACAAAAAGTAAAAGTTCTAAATTCTCCAGAATTTAAACGCCACCTCCCGAATTCGCCCAATTTCCATTATCAAATTTTCTTTGCCGTAAGTGCAAATTTTCGCCTCGTATCTCCCTCGAAATCCTAAGAGAATTTAGGACAAATAGAGCAAGCGGCGGCCGGGGGGGCTGCAACCTTTTTGTCTGCGTCAGGTACACTTGCGAAGAAATTTCCCTCGGCAGGATTTGCCGAATATTTCATGCGCCCTGCACTTCCCGAGCGTGCGATTCGACGGGAATAAATCGGTTGGCGCGCGGCGCGAAAAAGCTGGGCGCGTTCTCGTGAATAACGCCGTTCGCTTTCTTCCTCTCGTTTATTTAGATACGATATGCACAAGATCCCTCTTGAGTTTATCGCGATTTTATGTGCGCGAGACGTGCTTTCTTCTTTGGCAGCTACCTTCCGCACCGGGAGTCTGAGGGGGGGGGGGGCTTTTGCCGAAAGGGAATTCTACATGAGAGGGTTATTTATTGAGAGGCATTAATCACGGAATAAGGCGAGTAATTTTATGATGATTGCGTCGAATAAACGTAGTAAAGCTTGACGAGGCTTTGTATTTTTTTGCGTCAAACTGAATTTTATATGGGGTTTTGTAAGTGGATTAAGCAACTTCATACTTTTTCTCCGAGGGAAATTGCTTGAGCTTTATGTTATTAATGGGCGGCTGGTCATCATTTTAGGGAAGCCTTTGATAATTCTGGGCAGCTTATCCTGACTCATCCAGGTGCATTAAGCTATGCATTAGGCTTTGTATCTGGATGCAGACTAAGCAACATGCATCAATATTGTCAGTAACGTATCATCTAGTAAATGATCAATATTGTCAGTGATGTATTACCTAGTAATGACTGTTTTGTATTTGCTGATTTTTTACATGAATTTAATAGAATAGTTTTAAGGCTTCGTATACAATTTGCATCAGAAGTTAGAGTCGTAAGTTAAAATCGTGAATTTTTATCCTCTTAATTTTCATAAAATTTCTCGATCGAAAACCAAGCGAAATCCAGTCGCTTTTCAACGCCTCTAGTCTTTATCATTAAAATCCACAACGCACTCGTCTAAGTTAATTATCCTCGCCTCTTTGTCTGAAAAAGAATGGTGCGTAATTTCATTTGTTAATATTTTCAGCTTGGCGCAGTTTTAAAATCCTTTTGTTTCGCCAAAAGGTATCGCCTCGGCGCGCAAATCCTCTTTCCATTACAAACGCAGAGAGAAAGAGAGAGAAAGAGTAGAAAAAAGTGAGCGAGCGTATCGCGATGTCCTCGTTGCGCAAACCGTCCCTCTCTCTCTCTCTCCTTTCTCCCGGCGGGTGTCGTTACATCGCGCTTTGATTGACTTGAGCGGCCGGCTGGCGCGCCGCGGCCTGCGCAAAAAAAGCGAGCGAGAGCCGCGGAAACAAAGGGGCGCGCATGCATTTCCAATGACTTGCATGCAGGGGGCGCGACGATGCGTGCGGACGCATGTAAATTGACGGCCCGATCGAAATCGAGAGCGGACGCCCAAGCGACTAGATATTATCGGCGGCCGGACGGACGTTTGCCGCTTCTGTCTAGAGTTTATCAGCCTGAAAAATGTACTGCGCTGTCGGGATCGCTGCGAGGTGAGACGAGATGGATGCGGTGAGGAGGAGGAGGAGGAGGCTGGGCTGGCGCTGTTGGGGCAGGGAATTTTGTTTAGATTGGTTTCACGTAGCTGGAGCTTTTTGGGCGATTAATAATTCGGTAAGGAAAATCTTTCAGTTAATATTAAATGACCATTGGACGTTAAATAAATGTCAGATGATAAATGATAAAAAATGAGTAGCCTTTTGATGTCATGTAAAAAAAGTAATTTGAATCAAGTTGATAAACATCTTTTGTTATATGCAACGTTTTCATTTATTAAAAAGTCCTTTTGATTTATTTAACGGAAAGAATATCTTTGTAATTCTAAAAGGGACAATATTTCAAGTAACGCGGCAGTTCTTTACTTTTCTTCCAAATCAAAAAAGAAAGAAAACCCGTTACACGCGGCAGTAACGGCACACGTATTTATCGATACACATAATCGCGCACTAAATAATTTCGTAGCGCCAGATCGAGCCATATTTTTTATAGCAACGAACAAATTTTACGTCCCGTGCATAATTTTCCACGTACGTCGCATAAACCTTCGTTCTTAAAAAAAAAAGAAAAAAAGCAAAATTCCGTCGTAGTTTATAAGGAAAATTTTCAGCTACAGAGCGGCGGCTCGCCTTTAAGAATGACGTAATTTGATAAAGTGCACATGAAAAGCCTTTCGCTGTAATAAGAAAATTTATCGGTCTCTTAATTTTTTATCCCCACCTCTTCCGAGGCGAGAGAGAGAGAGAGAGCGGCGTTATTCAGTATTCCCGGAGTTTCTTAACCGTACACAGGCCGCGCTTGCACAAAGCCATCGGTTTTTAAGGCGAGCTCCTGCTCTTTTACCCCGCATTATTTATGTAACGCGCGTGCAGCCTCCCCCTTCATTGGCTCATATACGAGACAACTCCTATCTCCTTCCCCTTTATCTCGGCGAGCGAGCCGAGTTTGAAAATAAATATATGCCGCCGCGCCTCGTACGTTCGGGCGGAGAGACTAAATTCTTGCTCTGGAGGGCTGCCTGGGGAGGGGAACGGCAGGGGGTTGCTTCGCGGAGGAGAGGCAGCCATCGAGGTTTATTAAACTTTAAGTTATTCAATCCTTTAAGGTGCAGCGTTTATTTTACGATAAGTCTTTACTTATTTATTCTGATTTTGCATCTTGACAAAGTGCTCGACTTTTTAAAAACGCAACGGTAAAAAAGTTGAGAAAACTGGCGTTTTTCTTTTTTTAAAAATAAGTGATTTTTTAATTAGCCTAATGGTCGCTTAATTTTACGTGATTTTTATATAACCTAGAAAGAGAACTAAAGCTCGGGCGAGGAGCATAACTCAGCCGCAAATTAAAGAGCCGCCTTAAAAATTATCGTTTTCATATCCCCCATCTAGAGTAAGTCCCGGAGGTCTGTAATTTTCGCCTTAAAGCGGACTTAAAAAAATAATTAATTCGTTATATTCCTCCACTAAAAGTCTTATTATAGCGCCATTTATATACGAAACGACTCTGCTCGATCGTAAATCGCACGTGGGTTACGATCACTCGTTCGCCCCCCCCCTCTCTCTCTCTCTCTACTCCACCTCTTCTTCGTTCTCTTTCTCACTCTATTTACTGCTGCAGCACCAATGAGTATTGCCCCTTTCCAGTTTTTCGCTTTTTCCAGGAAAGTTGCAAAATTTTTCGCCGCAAGTTACGGTATAGCTAAATTTATTTTGAAATTTGTCGTCGACGAAGACTAGTTTTACAATTACAGAATTTATTTTAGAATCGCGACGAAACAAGTATTTCTTTCTCGCGATTTCAAATTAAAAAATGTTAATCCACCTAACTTATCTAACAAGACCAGCGAGAAAGCACTAAAAATTTCATCCAGATTTACTAACAATCTTAGCGAGAACTTTACGACTCCGCAGTTCCCCCGCTAAAAACTAAGGGATCCCGCTCCGGTCGGACACTCGAAAACCACGAGATCCCTATTTACAACCTCGCGAGTATAACCTCCCTTAGCTCCGTACGTACAACCTGCCCGCTGAAACTTTCGCTGTAGCAGCTCTAACTTACAAGGCCGGCCGTAACTCGCGCTATTTTTCTTTTTTTTTCTTTTTTCCCCGGCGCCCCGTCCGGCAAATGGCACTGTCAGGGTTACCGCTGCGGGGGCTCGAATTTAAAAACGAAATTTCCCGGCTCGTAATATAGCTTGACCGGAGTCTTTAGAGGGGCATTTCTCCTCGCTTCCGGCTAAATTGAATTTCCTCGAGCAGAGACAGTCGAGATCCGGCCTACAAATCTTCCACGCTTTTCGAGCCTCTCTCTGCTTTCTTTTAAAAATTCCCGAATTTCTTTGTATCGTTTCGCGGGCGTTTATTCGTGGCTGCCTTCTTTTTTTCCCGCGGCGCGGCGGTCACCTTAAGGCCGTTTGATTAATGGCCGCGCCGTTCGAGATAATGAAAACGCGAAAGAGTTGGGCCGCGGCGTGCGAGCTTTTTCTTTATGGTAAATGCAGGGGCTGACGGTCTAATGAGCGGCGCGCTGCTCGTTTCTTTGCCTGAAATTACTTAGTTGCGAGTTCGCCGCCGAGAAAGTTTAATTGTCCGCCTCGAGTCCGTTAATCCTTCATTAATAAACGCGGCTCCTTCGAAAAATGAAGGTTGATTATTTCGACGCTTCCCCGGGTTGTTTAAAAACTCATCGAGGTAAGCTAAAACCCCTCCCCCTCCCCCGAGGAAAGTGTATCGATTAAGGGGCGGCTAAAGTGCAGGCCGTCTAAAAATATCGCAATTTTTCCGCGGCGGAGAGTCCAGTTTGAAACCAGATACCCGGGGATATAAGGTAACCCTCTCTCTCGCTCTCCCGCGTCTTTTAACGGACTTATAAAATCGATGCCCCCGGCCCCTCTTCGCGCGCAAAGAGCCGAGGTAAAAAGGAGCGAAAAAGAGAGGAGATAGGAGAGAGAGAGAGAGAGAGCGAAGCGCGCACATTATCGCTTCGTCGTTGTCGTTAAACGACGCGTGCGATCGACCGATCGGCTTAGACGCCCGGGTTTTATACGCCCGCTGTCTTGGGGAGAATTCAATTACGTCAAATATCGAGCCGGATGGATAAATAAGCGGCGCTCGAGATATCCTC
This sequence comes from Ormyrus labotus, assembly GCA_035582975.1. Classification (NCBI taxonomy): domain Eukaryota; kingdom Metazoa; phylum Arthropoda; class Insecta; order Hymenoptera; family Ormyridae; genus Ormyrus; species Ormyrus labotus. The sequence goes on along the minus strand of JAWWEO010000045.1, from coordinate 23,615,440 downwards.
CGAGTCGAGGACGTTCGAGTAATGATGATGGAGCCTGGAATAATTTCGAATTTAAGAACCAGACGAAGGTGCGTGATAGAGGATCCAATGGATGGTCGAGTGGAAATTGAAATTTTAAGGGAACAGGTAGATTATAATTTTTTTCAAGATTTGGCTCTTTGGGGGTTGGGATTGAACGGGGAATAGACGGAACGTTTTAAGGAGTTAAATGAAACGACTAGTCTTTCCAGTCCTGTCTGTTACTACTGACAGTAAATTCTCAGTATCAAAAGTAAAAATTACAATTGCTTCGAATTCTAAAAATGGTATATTCGGTTAAAATACAAAAGATTGAAAAGCCCTTATTCTTGGATGGAACCCGCGTTCAATGAACAATGAGTTTTTCGGAGAATTCTTCTGTCACCCAGTTTTTATGCAGCAGTACGCGAGAATAAGATTTCCAAGACAAATTAAAATTTCGAGCTCATTGTGTTTATGAATGCAGCGCCTCTCGCTTCTTACTCTTCATAATTCGTCGATGGCATTAGCATTTTTACAATTTCTTCCTCGACAAAAAAAAAAGCTCGTTCCGCATAACGAAGTCCTCCGCATAAAAAATATATCCATCTTATTCTCGGAACTAAGATTACCTCTAACAGTGTCGAGTGAGAGAGCGAGTGAGACGAGTATTACTAAGAAGACAAAATGCAGCTCGAGTATGAGAAAAATAGAGAGGAAAGAAACGAGAGAAAGAGAGAGAGGGACGAGGCGAAAAGGAAAGTAGAGCGAGCGCTAGAGGCAAGAGAGAATAAGTCGTAGATTGTTAACCCGGGACAACGAGTCCCTTAGGAGTCAATTACACTTCAGATCTAGACGGAGCCAGACAGCTTGAAACGCCGGAACCAAAAGAGAGAAGGAGGCAAAAAAAAAAAGGGGGGGAATGGGATTTTGCAGAAAGAAGACAACGACGACGACGACGACGGCGACGACGACTGGCGAGGAAATAAGCGGGCGGGGGAGGGCTGTTCTTATGAATAAAACAGCACCCAATAAAGTGAAACATAAATTAAGGTACGTTACCGCAGGGACACGAGCAGGACCGACACACACCTTCGGCTGCAGTCGGGAGAAAATGGAAAAGGGCGCGCATCCGGGGAGGAATCAAGGAGAGATGTATATACAAAATAGCTTTTTCAGAGAGTCGGCCTCCCGCGTGTTTTCTTGCCTCCGGATTTTTTCCAGATTCAAATGCGCGACTCTTGCGCGAGTCTTTCATATTCGGCTGGATGTACCCAGTTTGCAAGTAAATCGTTGCTTTCGAGGATGGAAGTAAAAACCGCCGTATAAACGAAGGCGACGTCTTATTGCCCGAAGGGATGTCGAATGAGGCACCAGTGGATTAGGGGGGACGAGGGTGAAAAGTGCCGATAAGAAAATGAGCGAGGAAGCTAGTTTCGGAGGCGAGGGGACGGAAGTGAGAATTGAGCCGATTCTGAAGAATAATTTTAAATAAATTTCAGCGCAGAATGGAGCTTCTCATTTTTGGCTGCTTTTACTTTTTTTGTCTACGGGGGTTTGTTAGCAAGGGTCTTGTAAATGAGACTCTTGTAACAGCAAATTTTTCAGCAGAAGACTTGACGAAGGTTAGGACAAAGGAGGGCGAATTTCGAAATAGATCCTTTTGAGAAAAGCACTTTCGGTGCAAAGGGTGCTTTTCGAAAAAGGGAGCGCAGCCCTTTGCGAACGTAATTAGAATTTTGGAGCCGTAGCTTTTTAAGCTTTTACTCGAGTCGAGGTGATTTTCGTCAAGCACGTACTTGCATTATAATGATTACCATTCACATTAAAAATAGCGAAGAAAAATACCTTTCACTTACGAGCTTTTCTTTTTATTTCGAACGAGTATCGTCAATTTCTACGAAGCTTTCCAATACTACCTCCGTTGGTAATCGAGGTTCTGCTTTTCACAGCAAACCCTTCAGAAAGGATAATCCAGGTCACTTTAACTAGGTCGAAAAAATCACAAAAAACTCCCGAACAAGCGCCAAAATTACCTCGGCAATTCGGAAAGACGGCCACATTAGAAAAAGCAGTAAAGCCTCGGTCTCCAGAGCCGATAAAGCGGCGCATTATCTTCCGCCACACCATAAACAATCGTCAATATGTAGGGCTCTCTCTCGGCGCGGCGGTGGCTCATATTTTTCGGCGCAACAGCGCCGCGCACGAAACCCCGGGCCCGGGGTGTATATACCACGTAGGACGTCGTCGTGCGCCGGACGTCTGCACGACTGTGCCATAAAGATTGCATAATTGAAGGAAACGGCCTGGCGTCGTTAAATTTACAACTCAATTTGTCCGAGTAAATAGCGCGCGGTCGCGCAGCCGAGCGAACGAGCCGCAGCAGCGCGCCCGGAATATGATTTACAATTTTTCCCTTTTCGGACCGCGCCGTGTATAATCATGTAAATGAATGTTGCCTTTTTTTTCTCTCTCTCTCTCTCTCCGCCGACTTGTTTCGCCGGTGATTGTTTCGCTGACCTTTTTCTCGGGCCCGCTTGGGCCGCTCTCCGATAGAAGTGTGGCTTCGAGATGCTGTTAAACGATTCGATGGATTTTCAATCGAGTCTTCGGCGGTTTGCAGCGCGAAGTCGGCAGTGAAAGTTTAAAGTTTAAGAATTTTTAAATCGCTGATCATCGGTGAAGTAATATCTTACGAGATTAAAGAAAGTTTGTAGGAATAAGAGGCTCTATTGATAATTAGCATATCAAAGAATGCTTAAGTTTTTCAAGAAAACTACCTGTAAGCGATTCCTAGAACCCGACGTAATTTCGCGCATTACGCACTTATGAAAGCGTACGCGCAACCCCAAGCCATGTAATTTGCAATGATTCTCTAATGAATGTGATTATTGTAGGCATTACGCGGGAATGGCTGTTCCCATGCGAGGTTTCCATTCGCTTAGCGAAAAAATATTTATTTTCGCGGCCAGAAATGACAAACAAAGCAGCGTTTACAGAGCAACGTCTCTCTCTCGTTTCGCAGCAAAAATTTCGCCGACCCAACCGAAACGCCGTGCTACACTTTCCCCGCCGAGCTAATTACCGGTAAAACAAAGCCAACGCTTACCGTCCCATCGAAGCTCCCCCCCGAGATACTCGTACTCCCCGCGATCCATTACAAAAGTGATCCGACCTGCCGAAGAGGCTAAACGACGAAGGTCGCTCGGATTCATTTCATTGCGCCACGGGCGTAATTTAATTTTTACGATTGCAATCAGGCAATTTGTCTCGCGCCGTTTTATGCCGCACTCGGCGCGTAAAGCAAAAATTTTAATTTCCTCTCTCCGCGCGCGCGATTGAAGGAAATTTCATTCGAAAGCGGCGCGCGCGCGCGTTACACTCGCTCTCCGCGCGGACGGAGGCGGCGAACGAGAGGAGCAGCAGGAGGAGGAGGAGGAGAAAAAAGAAGCCGGGGAGAGAGCGCGTTCGGTAAGTGCGTGCACGCGATGCGATTATAAAATCCGGCCGCGAAGAGGCGAAATTTAGACGGGAATTCAAGTTTGCCGCGCTGCTTGTTTTTGTAATATCAAGGCTCTTTTTCCGAGGCGGGACGCCTGTTTTTATCCCCGGAAAAGGGAATTATTATTTTTGAGGGACTGAATTTGCAGGTTCGCGGCTTAATATGCAGAGGAAGCGTGCGAGCTTTTTAAATACGGTCGGAGGAAAATTTACGTATTTTTTTTTTAGTTTAGCTGCGCGAATTTACTTCTCCCGAATAATAAATATGTGTTTAAATAAAAAAAACTGAATATTGAAATTGTTCAAGCAAGATGCGAATAATTTATTCACTCGGCACTAAAAACAACAAGTACCGGCAGCCCTGAATCTCGATCAAAAAAAGGCGGTATCTCGACAATGCCGGAGGTGTCGCCGGGACAAGGAAAACGGAGCGACTTGGCCGCTCGGCAATAATTATAAAGGCGTCAACTGAAGGGGCCAACAACCGCGTCACGTGACGTCGCGCGGGAAAAGCCGCCGGGAGGAAAAGTTTTTCTGCCGGCTGCGTTTTTCATTCGGGCCGATTAGTCCCCGGCGTTCCGCGAGATAAGCCTGCTTCTCTTTTTTTTTTTAAGCACTTTTTACGAACGCGAGCGTTGGGCTTTTGAGCTGCGCGAGCGCGACGAGTGTCGTATGACTTTGTTGTTTGCGGCAGATAACGGTAATTTGCGTGCGAGCTATGGGGGTTAACGAGTGTTTAGGGTCTCAAATGAATATTATGCTAATGTTTCGCCGCTGCAAAGATTAATAACTTTTTCTTGCCGGGATCGACGCAGAATCGTGTTTTATTTTCATCGTAAACGCGTTTTACGAGCATTTATAGTCTGCGAACATTGAGAGTGACCTTTTATATATTGCTGAATGTTTTTCAATAAGTCGTAGATTTGAATAATCATTCTTAGTTTTTCAGCGTTGCTTGACTTTAACTCGAGTAAATAAAAAAGCCTGTTAGATCATATATTATCAGATATTTCTGTCTGATTTATCAAGCAAAACCGCAGATTTTCGGTCGTAAACTACAAGCCCGTCTCGCGCGCTCCGTAGCTGCTCCAACGTCAGAGCCGCGAGTGCATCGAACTTTGCTCGCAGGCAGGTGAAAGTGTGTGCCTTAGTTGTTTTCTTAGACGGGAGATTGGATATGTTCATTTTTTTTTTTCTTGTGCTCCGTCCGGGTCGGCCCGACTGCGCCGCACGTTAATGATTGCTTTTTACGACCTTTGACTCAAAGTCAGTTGTTACGGTATTGATTTTGGTGGTGCTTTGTATGCTGATGGAAGCGTTGAGCAAACTTTTACCGCTCGCCATTTGCGAAACGCCTCGAAAACGAATTTGCGGGGTAATTTTAATGGCGCGTGCGGCCTTTTTTAAATGCTTTATTTACGCTAAACTTTGTTACAAATGTCGGTAACTCTGGCGGGGCGGGAGAAGCACACTGAAAGCGAAAAAAAAAACACAATAAGTAAAGGCTCGTTTAAATGAAAGATTCAATGCTGCTTTTAGCAGCGTTTTAAAACTGAATAATTGAAAATGAAATAGGTTGTTAATTCTCCGACGGTAAAATCAATTAGTTCTTTACCGGCGAATTTACTCAAACATTTGATTCAAACATTCCGCTTTACGTTCCGGATCTTAAAAACACGACGCAATAATAAAATCGCTCGATCGAACCGTTTCTTTACAGCGGCAGCCTCGTAAAATCGAATACTCAATCAACCGTATAAAGGAAAATAAAAAGGGAAAAAATGGAAGCCCGACTGCGGAAAGAGGGGGGGGGGGGGAGGGGGATGTACATCAAAAACCCCGGATAGCCACTAAAGATCTCGTCGAAATTGAAAAGTGATTTTCCCCGCTCGTTCCGTCGTCTTCGGTCCAGATGATCTCTCGCGCTCTTGTAATAAAAGTAACAGTAACAGTAACAGTTAATGTCGATAAGGGGTGGGGGAGAGCTTTTATCGGTCAAAAATATTCTATCTTTATTTTCGCGCCTACTTTCCGGCGATCATTGAAAAGTTGATTAAAGCAGCGTTAAATGTGCAGTGCGGAACGACGAATGTTATATTGGCGGGTAATTGTATGCTTTTTGTATTGTTTGACATACTACTAGATGAAATTGCTCTTTAAAAGGTTCGGAATTGATGGGAAATGTGAATTTATCGAAGAAAATGCGAGCAGAGGTTATGCCATCAAATTTCACGAGTAATTGGTTGTTTCGGGATTTCCTTTTTCCGTTTTAATTAATTCTCTAACGTAACTTTTAATTTGACGTTTTTTTTTTCATTTCAACAGATGACTCAGCTTAAGCGTGTCTTAGCTTATAAATTTTATTTTACAAAATACAAAATATTAACGATCGCCATCCAAAATGACGACCAAAAAATCACTTGGAACAGCCGGAATCTTGAATTTTCCAAGCCTCCAGCCAGCCGTCGTCCGTCGGCAAGAGTGCAAAAAGCAAGCAAACAAATCGGGCTCTATTAGCAGAGGCGTTTTCTCGCGGCAAATACAGCCCGACTCGCGGGTCCGGCTCGAAATGGCAAAGGTCAACAGTCGCGCTCTCGCGACGAGTTGAGGTATCCGAGCGTAAAAACCGCAATGCGCTCGGGCCGCTGCCGCTGCACTTTGATTAATTAACAATTAATTCTAGCGACTAATCATACATCAGCGAGCGCCACCGCCGTCCGCCGCGCGCGACGTCGCCTTCCATCATCGAAATAAGCACACGCGTCGCTGCGCAAAAGTCAGCCGATAATAACGCAACGCACACGCGAAGCTGCCTCCGGCAATCCATTGTCTGCCCCTCCCTCCTTTCGCCCCTGCCTCTCTTCCGCGCGGAGCCGCTTTTGCGACAGAGTTGGCCAAAGTGCGGTTTACCTTACTGTTGAATATTTTCTAAATTTGCCTTGGGTTGCAGCGGGATATATTGCCTGCGGATGTAGAAATGAGAGTCTCGTTTTGCCGCTAGAGTGCTTGTGCAAGGTTAAGATGGAATTTTTATTAAAACCTGGGAAATTTTATGCTGCGACGAAAATTCATTCATCACTTGTTTGCGTGCTTTTTAAGCCTTTCTGGTTAATAGAGTTGCAATCAGCTATCGTTGCCAGGATTAAATTTAACTTAACCATAGCTTAGTCATTAAGAAATTTAATTAATATATAGGACAGCGCCGTCCAGTTATGGAAATCTGTAAATTACTATATCGAATAAAATGCTCTCAACATAAACAAACTCTGAGCGAACGAAGACGATAAATAGCCGCGAGCGGAGCACAAAGCAGGAGCGGGAACAAAAACCGAAAACGGCGAAAAGGAAGAGCGAAAAAAGCCGGGAGGAAGCGAATAATCGTAAACTATGCGCGCATGGAGAGACGAGGGAGGCGGCACGCAACGACGTGCCTATGCCGGTATTCGTATTAATGGCGTTTCGCAATCCTAAAATATATATATATACGCGAGTCTCTCCGCGGCCGACTACTTCCACTTAATCGTAATTAAACAGCGCGAGGTGATTAATCGGACCCGGGATTCGAGTCTGTCTGCCTACCACTTTGCTCGTTCTCGCTTTGTTTATTTCCGTAAAGACTTTTTCCGCCTGGATGGAAAGCCGGAATAAAAATGGAAATTGCAGAGTGGTCCGGGAAAGTATTCAGTTGTGGGGGGTTAATCAAGATTGAAGGAGAGCTGCGCTTTTTGAGGGTGAGCTTATGGATGTGGATTATGTGGAGAGTACTATTTTTTGAGTAAAGATCGAATGAATGTTAAATGTCTCGTGAAGATTTAGACTTTTGTTGTTTTATTCAAATTGAAGGATCTATTATTTGAGTAGTAACTGTACTATCAAACTGATGTTCAACTGATTTATGCAAGTTTCAATACTCTTCGGGTAGAATTTCAATATTCATGCTTCTATCCTGACAATCAATGTAAACAATCAATGTAAACTAACTAACAGTAGTTTAATTTGATTACAAACCACCTTGGCTTAATCATTGCTTTACACCGTATGTTCACGATACAATTTTATCGGATAGTATAGCAGTGCACGGCTTAAGTAATCCCGCAGTCTCGTTACATCAATTGCTGTATCTACGCCTCCTTTGTTCTCCGCTTCATCCCCTCAGCATCTTGTTCCGAGTTGCCATGTTCCGGAACACCGAAATTAGCCGATATCGAACGGCTCTTACCTCCAAAGCAGCATCCCCATGGGATATAAGATTTCCGACGCGGTCAAAGTTAACGAAACGTTCGGTATGTATAACTATATACACACGGTCTACTTAGTAATGGCTTAAACTAGTTGGACATTTCTATATATTCCCATGGGTTTGCCGGTTTCGAGGCTTCTTTGAAGTTCTCCTGTTTCTTACGAGCCAAAGGATTACTGGAATTAGTATTTCGATTGGGTTGCTTTTTTTTCGATGGATTTGCAATTAATGCTACAAATTCAAAGATAGCATGTTCCTAGTCTGAAAGTTTGTTGATGTTTGTGTTACTAGTTTGAATAGAACATACTGCCATAAATTTCGACCGTGTTGATATTGATGTTCCAAAATTTCGAGCGAGTCATCCATCTTCAATAACGTGACTGCTGAACAGAGGTAGAGCGACATTTACTACTAGTTGAAGTAGAACTACCGTTATTTCACCGACATTATCATTAGCACTTCTTGATTCAGATGTTAGAAAATTCTAAACAATTTCAATCTCTGATTTAACATGGTAAACCAAATCAAGTACTTGAAAACGAAATGGAATTTCCCCTCCAATAAATTCCAAGCCTATGCATCAGCCTCCTTCACCTCCTCCTTCCCCCTTGCATTTACCCGGTGTATCTCACTATACCATACTCGGCAGTGCTTCCAATTGGGATTCCAGGATTACAACAGGCCTGACGGTCTCCTCTACACTGCCTCCCAACCACCCACAACTCTCAAGCAAGGCGAATTAGAATGGATTGCACGCAGCATTTCCTCGCGATTGGAAAATCCAAGAAGAGTCATCGACGAAAGCCAGACGCGTCGCTTTATTTTTTTCGGGCGCGATTCTCAGTCTGCGGGAGCCGCAAAGTAATCGGTTCACTGAACCGGAAACAGGACAAATTGCGTGCCTTCCTTTTTTCCTCTGCAGAGTCTCGCTTAGCAATTAACGGCGGGCGAGCTTAACGACCGGTTTCGTTTAGTCGTCGCGGTGCGCTACTCGTCGTCCGCTGTCGTGCGTTTGTCTAAGTTTTGCGCCTTTTATTTGCTTCTAAATGGCTGGAAGCGTTGATTGTCGCTGAAGAGCCGTATAGTGTTTCGTAATGGGATGCACAAAGATGCATGTACTTAATGACTTTGTTTGCAGAGTGATACTGCAGCTGCGGGTTGTATGCATTTGCGCTGTAATGACGGTTTTTAGAAAAAAACATAGAAGATGGAGCTTTTTTCAATCGTCGATTACGTATTTAATTGCAATGGTTGAATGTAGTTCTTTGTAATTAACGAGGTAGTTTTACAAAAAATAACAAACAACACTATTAGGTGGATTTGAAACGTATTGCTACCAATTTTTGTAATTACGTCTCAGACTAGGTCATTGACCAAATGTACGCGATAATTGATCGTAAAAATTGTTATTCCACGTAATTTCGTAACAATTAACGCGGCCGGGAGACAGTGCTTTTCTACTTCGAATGACTCATACATTTAAAAAGAAATCTAATATTTTTCCATTCTGCTTTCTTCGAATTTGTGCCTTACCCCGCGCAGAACTCCTGGAAAATTTTCACCGGCCAATCGATGGTCTTATCAATAATTCCTCGCCTTCTTTCGATCCAAGCAAATAGAAGCCCAGCAAATTTGATTATTTCAGCACGACTATCGTGCGTGCTTGCATGATTGACCGATGGCTCGGCTTCGCGACTCCTCGCATGCGACACGCGACCCCCCCTCTCTCTCTCTCTCTCGTCCTTTGTACTGTTTGCACGCGGCCAAGTTTATTTAAGATCATACGCCCCCGCCTGGCATGTGTGTACTTAACCGTGCACTGAACGCTGCCATTAAGCCCCGTGGCGTGTGTTTTTTCGTATCGTTATTTCATTCCATTGTGTTTTTTTCCCCCGACGCTCTTCTTTTTTTTTTGTCGAAAGAACAAAAGCGAAAACTCTCCGCGCCGCAATTTGCGCTTACGTAAAGCGCCAAAGGATTCAGCCGGGTAATTAGGTTTAAGAATGCGAATTAACGGCAATTAGCTTGTTTACTGAGAGCCGGAGATCGATCCGCTAAGAAGATAGAGCCATTCAGCTGATTGCGATGACTAATTTTCGCGGAGAACTGCTTGGGACGATGAATTATTTAGAGGAGAGGTGCAAGGAGCGTCGACGGAGTTGTTGCTTGCTTCGGCTGACGGGTTTGATTGGCGTGTTTTGATTTTACCTCCGTTTTTTTTCTTAATGCTGAAGGTAAAATGGAAATAAGATTTTCTGTTAAATTTTGTCGAGTTGCGTTTTAACAGCTTGAAAGTTTTAGCGCCGTTTAAAGCTCGAGTTAAACTATTTTTATGCGGTTTAACCAGTGGACACTTTTTTTTTCCCCCACAGTTACGAAACTTTAAACAGAGTTAACTTTGTATGAAAAATTTTAAAGCGTGGATGAGTTTTATAAAATATAAATTATGCCCGCAATTTATACCATCGCGCAATTTTAAAGATCCATTAGTACAAACTTTTTCCAATTAACTAAATATCTAATATATTACAGCCGCTTTCATCGGTTTAATTATACATTCGAAAGCTTTTCGCGGACCGGCGTCCGCAACTTTTCGCATTCTTCTTTCGAAACGCGCCTTTAAAAATGTGCTCTCTAACTTCGGCGTCCCTTATTCCCCTCGAAAAGCACATGAAATTATATTCCCGAAAAAGTGTCTCTAAACAAACACACTCCCCGCGCGCGATAAATTCGATTCCGCGCCCCCGGAAACTCTCCGCGCGGCGGAGAGGCGCGCACAAAGGTGCACGCGGAGCCGCGCGCGCGCGTCCCAATCCGAAAACTTATAAAATAAGTGGAACAAGCGCTAAAAGTAACGTTATTTTTAACAGCCGAGCCTCTGGAATAGGCAAAGAAAACCTGCCGCGGGAACTCGGGGAAATTCGGGCGAGCACGTATGCCGGAAACGGGAAAAGTTGCCTGCGCGTATGCCTCGCTTTTTCGAATGAACTCTCTCTCTCTCTCTCTCTCTCCCTCTCTCCTTTCTTGCCTTCTCTCTATCTCCCCGAGCCTTTTACCGAAGGCGTCGCCTTTATTGCCCTTTATTGCACTTGTTTGGCTTTCTCCGCCTTTTATTAATGGAACGCGACGCGACCGGCGGAGTTTCCTTTTTCGCGAGAGCTTTTCTCCTCCGAGCAGAGAGATGAGACGTCTCTCTGTCTCTCTCCCTCTTTCTCTCTCTCTCTCTCTCTCTCTCTTTCTCTTGTATGAAAGGAATTTTCGCGTGGATGGCGCGGGATTATGTTAATGGGACGCTGGAGGTTATTGAAGTGCGCTATGGTTTCGCGCCGGATTATTGAGTTTGCGGAATAGAGTGGCCGGACAATGTCGTTGATTCGAGCGCCCCTGATGAGCTTTTATTACCCGAAAATTCGGGGGCTATTTTCCTGCTAAAAGGGTAGCATTTATGATTCTCTAAAATATCATTTTATTTTCTTAGCTTTAATAGAATTGCAGTGTTGCGAGAAAATTTTTGGGTCATGCTAGTTTTTAAAATTTTGACTGGAGACAATGGACGATGAAATAAAAGCAGAAAGAACTCGGCAAATCTACAAAAGTTAAGGCTTCGGTTTGTTTACCTCACGGTAAAATGCCGGACTTTTCGATGCCGAGAATCGAACCCCTATAACAGAAAAACCAAAAAAGTTAAAATACGTGTTTCAACCCTACTGACTATAGTTAAATCTGTCGCTAGTACCCAAAAGAGCGATGCGACATTAAATATCTAAATTAAAAAAAAAAAAAATTATTCTGATTATATTGAATCGCAATACGCGCGCAAATGATAGATTTGTTTCTTGATGCAGAAAGTGTACATCCTAGAGCTGACGTGTTTATAAATACATCCCCTAAGCGTAACATTCGCCTCTTGCCGATTCAGCGCAGCGTCCGAATTAACCGGGTTAACTCCCCGCCTGATTGACATTCCGTACCCGCGGCTAATTCCACTATCTCCAACTTCCGCGCCACTTGGTAGCACAGCTTCCCCGGCGGCCCAATTCCCATTCAGAAAAGTCAGCAGCAATCCGAACCAAGTCGACGCTCGGCGATCGGGGGGCAAAAAAGAAAATCGGCGCCGCGGCGCATCAAGTCCCGCCGTTCGCGGCCGGGAGGGATCACGAACGAAGTTAGCCTCTCGGCGTTGTTTCGGATTACCGCGCCTCCGCGCGAGCACACGTGTGTAAGTGTGTGTGTGTGTGTGTGTATATTCCGGAGAAGCCGGGCTTCCTAATGAAAGCACGCGCTCGGTATGCCTTTGTGTCCTCGTCTGGCTCTCATTTTCTTCCGTCTCTCGTCGGGTCCGCGCGCGAAAGGGCAGGGCTAGACGTAGTTTAATTAAGCGAAAGCGTCGTTACGCCGTCCGCGTGTATTCGAGGACCCACCTCTCTTTGCCGCCGTTCCGGCTTGCTTTCTAATTCTCCCTGCCGGCTGCTGCCGCTGCTTCCTCCTCTCCTCCGTGCCTTTCTTCCGCGCGCGCGACTCTCTTTTTGGCCCTCTGCGCGCGCGCCGCCGGATGTGGGGAGGCGAGAAATTTTTGGGGTGAAGAGCACCGCGACAGTTGGAGGACTTCATATTTATTTGGGAAATTAAATAGCTAGCGGCCGCCGCCGCCGCCACCGTCGCTGCTGGCTCTTCGAGTTATCGCTGTTAAAATTAGCTGGCTCGCGAAGGCTGGCCTCGCGAATTCGTAACTGCGGCGAGTTTTCGACGTGTTTTCTTAGGAGTGGGAATGTCGCGTTCGGGTAAACTGGCTTAATTCTATTAAAAAGTAGTCGAAAGTTCGTAATTTTTAGCATACTGGTTCATCGGGTACACTCATTACACTTTTAAACTAATTACGCGACAAAAGACTCTACGAAAATTCAAATTTGAGCTCCTCTTTCACAATGAATTCACTCCCTCCAAAGCGATCCACTTCCAAATCTACCTCGCATCTCCCGGCAATTCATCATTCCTCTCCTTTGTCAATCAAGTCTCACGCAAATTAGCGCGTTTCCGTTTCCTCTTCGACCTCCAATTCCTTTTTTCTAACCTTCCCTTTGTAGTCCAAGCGTCGGCGCGTGGCTGGCGAGTTTCGCGCGTGCACAGGATGTCTGCTGCGGGTCCGTACTCTCTCTCTCTCTCTCTCTCTCTCCTCTCTTTTGTTTGTGCTCTATTTCTGTCGACTGCGCGCTCTCTCTCTCTCCTCCGCCTTTTTCTCCCTCTTGCCTTTGCCTTGCCCTTGCCCGACCGCGGCTAAGTGTCCCTGACGACGAGACGCCCCGACTCTCGAGGCTTTATTTTCCGCGTCTATTTCTGAATGAATCGCCCGGTGAATGAGTTGGCGACGAGCACAATGAACGTGCAGAGAGCCCTGGATGCCGGAGTCTCCTCTGCCTTATATTTCTTTGGAATTTTCCAATTTTGAGGAAAATCTCGAGTCAGTCGCCCGGCAGATTTGGACTCGTGATGCTCGGCCGCGCTGGAATTTAATTATAGGTTCAGGTCGGTGGAATAAGTCTGTTAGAGAAGCTGTTTCAAGGGATTTAACAGTTGGAAATATGAATAATTTCTTGTTGGATGGGCTGTCAGATCTGCTTGGTAGACGGACGAAAATTGATATTAAATTTTATAATTAAGAATATTACGTAACCACGGAATTGCATGCACTATTATTTGAAACTTTTACATTTTTACTTTGTTTTTATAGTGAAAAAGTTTAGGATTTTTTTAACAATTCACTTACTCCCATAAAAAAAACTTCCAAGCCTCATCTTTTTATAAGGCTCCCTTCATAAACAAAGCTCTTGCCTTGATAATCAGCTTCGCCTCCTTTTTACACACCACCGGCCAAAATTAAAGTCTACTCGGCAAACTTTATCAAAATCATCGCCTCGACTGCGTTATCGTCGACAAAAAAGTCTCACCTTCAAAATTGACCGCGCAATTTTCTCGCGCCTCCGCTTCACGCTCGGCGATCATCCGCGCGTCTGCGTCACAATTTTTTTTTTTACCCCCGGCGAGGTGCGCCGAATGTGGGTCAAAAGTTGTCGCGCGCGCAACGCCAGATAAGTAGATTTGCAGCTCGCAGCTCGAGAGAGAGAGAGAGAGAGAGGAAACCGGCGTCTGCCTCGTCCTGTAGCTTGACGTCAGCCCGACGACGGCGGCCGTCGGTTGCTTTAAGGAGATTTTTTCCGGCGAGTGCTCCACTCGAGGATCGCGCGGAGAGATCTGCGTTACGCTCGTAAATCCGAGTCATTAGCATAATCTTACATTGTGTTAAAGGGGACGGATCTCGGCGAGTCTAGCGGAAAGATGCCTTTGATATATAAATAAGCGGGTTTTTAGGGTTTTGTCTGACCGAACGCGACATTTCTACTTGAGTATTCGGTTTACGGGGGTAATTAATGTTGGAATCAATCTATTAATGAGGGAACGAAAGACTCTCCGCTAATTGAGTTCTTTTCAATCGTACGAAAAAGTTTTTGTCCAAGGGATTTCGTTCAATTAACTGAATAATCCATTGTTCATTGTTGAAATTTTTATAATATCAGGGGGCGCAAGAGCCATTATCGTAGGAAACAATAGAAATAAGTTTGCACTAAAACTGATCGCGGCACAACTCGACAATGCTTAATGATTTATTCGAACGTAAAGCTTTAATTGCCATTTCCAGAGTAATATTCGCAGTCGGTAGCTTTCCATATATACCGCGGCTGCAATATTTAGCATTTATGGTTTACGGCCGAGTATGACGGAGTGAGTGTAAACGACACACTGCGACGAAGACTGTTAAATCAAAGTTGACTCACTTGAAGCTATTTCAATGAGGCTCGTAAAAAAACTTTCTACAACCTCGATACACCTCGCTCTTAAAAAATAAAAAAAGTCACAAGTTTCGAGTAACACTCCACCCTTTCGTTGCCTTCGCCGAATCTTAATAAACGCCCCTCCACCTCGGTGATATAAAAACGCGCTAAAAGCTACATAGGGGGATCTATCCAACAATAACAACGCTAAATCCTAAGTAAAGGCTAATAAAGCCAGCGGCTCTCCCTCATTTTTTCCGTCGCGGAAATCCGAGAGAGAGAGAGAGTGGGAGGGAGAAGTCAGCTGGGCGCGCGTGCGAGCGCGTCGTTAGCATGCGCGAGATGCCAAGTCCGAGCGAGCGCGTATATTATTGCGGACGCGACGACCTGGGAGAGGCACGTACACCGACCCGGCTGCAGCGCTTGCAGCTGCGTTCGATCTCTCGCGGATTTTTGTTTTTGCCCGGCTTCTGCGACGAGGCACGTTTCGGACTTCTTTTTTTCGGGGGCGTTTCGCTGCTTGTTTTTTGTTGTAATTCGTTGCATTGAGGTCGCGTCGCGAGCTGGAATGTCATCTAGTTCTATTTATTTGAAAAGCGACAAAAAAGATTTTCAAGCCCGTGGTACTTGGAAACAATTAACCCACTCGGCCGGCTCATTAAGCCAGATAGCCGCATTAATTTCTGCATCGGCGCTCTGATTGCACTTGATAAAGTACGAGGTCAACGCACTCCGGAATGCATCGTTACTTCACGATCCTCACGATCGGTCTGAAGTTCGACGTCACTTCGACTCGAGTCTCCAAATGCGTGTCGGACGTGCAGCTCACGTTTCTTGCGCTCGCTCGCGGGGAAATCCGTGGGTGTACGTGCGTTTACGCACGCCGGAGCGGAAAAGGTGATGGGCGGCGATGTTGTCGCGCAGAAGAAGGAGAGACCCCCCCCCCCCGTTCCCTCCCGCCGATAAACGAGGCGGCGCGTCTATCGTATATACACTCGGCGAGAGGCAGAAACGGGCTCGCGTAAATCAAAGTTTTAAGGACCGGGGCGTAAATATTCAAAAACAATGGCCGAAAATTCAAACTGTCGCGGAGTCGGCATTTAAAAAATCGTAAAAACGGGGAGGGGGGGAGGCGGACGCTAATTAAATCGACTCTCTCCGCGGGCCGAACGTTAACGAGTGCTCGTAAATCCCGATGATTTACAGTGGGCGGCCAAAAATCCATCTTCGACGGGCCGCCGAAAAAGAAAAGCACACGCCGAGAAAAATGGAGGAAAAAGGCGTCGAGAGCGACAAAGGCGGCCGCGGAATGCAAAAGGGAAAGCTGCCCGGAAAAATGGGAGACACCTTCGCGCCTCATTCGGCTTTTCCAATGCTAACAATGCGACTTTATTACAATTAGGACGGCCGGCCGAGCGGGTGAGAGAAAGAGAAAGAGAGAGAGAGGGAGAGAGAGAGCGTAATTAAATGTCGGGGCATTCGAATAAAGTAATTGTTAAAATAGCTCGGTGCACCTGCCCTTGCCATTGTTCGCTGAAACGCGCCCGGCTAGTTTTAGACTACGTAAAATATTTCCGATGCAGTTAGCTTCGTTTCGAGCTCGGGGATAAAATTCAGCGTGAATTAGTTTCACTGGCCATTTTTAAGATATTTTATTTTAGGGAAATGTTTGCTTCGTTCCGCGGTTTTTATAAGTGCTTTAAAATGATGAAATTTCGAATTCAATGTACGAATAGAAGCTTAATAAAAAGCTTTTCAATTTCAGCCGAGTATTAACCGCATAAATCCTAATTAACGCGATATCCCAAAGATAACAGCTCTTTAAAGCTTTATCACAGCCGGGTGTGTATTAATTTTTCGCAAATCCCGAAGGCCGTAATTATTTTTCCGCGAAAAAAGCTTTATAATTATGTTCCGACGAATTAATAGCTCGTGCGGCGGTAGCCACACACAAAAAATGCAAATTTTCCGCGGTAAACCACGATGAAAAACAGCCCTATTAAAAAATCCATTAAAAAAGAGTACAAGCCGCGGAGAGAGCGACCGACGTCGGATAGGGAAAGAGAGAGAGAGAGAAATAATTTTCCTCCTCTCGCAAGAATATATAACATACTAAAATATGCAATTACGTAAATTCAGACCTTTAAAAGCAACGCCAGTCAGTCATGTCCTGCTAAACGTAAAACTCTGGCCGCGTGCATCTCTCGCTGCTTTACATTTTTCGCTCCCAAGTCTTCTCTCTGTGCTCCTTCGGGCTCGTTCTTTTCGTTAATTTCCATTTTATCGTCCTCTTTCGAGTGTAACGCTGAAAGACAGGGCCGGCTGACATAATTTTGGAGGCTCGCTGTTGCAAGCGAGAGCCGAGAATTAAAGGTATTTTATCGCGCTTCGCGTTCGGGCCGGACGCAAAGAGAAGTTCTACTTCGTGAAAAATTTTGAAATACCGAACATGAAATTGTACAATTATCAATTACGGTGAAATATTCTCTAAAACTATTATAGTTTTGTTGAATTTTCGTTACTCAGGCCGCCGCTTGAAATCCTTCTAAAAATAAAAGCATCGTTAACCCGACTGACAAATCAACCAAGAATTTCCCAAGAGCGCATCGATAAGCGTCCCGTCATTAAACTAAAGGCATTCTTGTCGGCGCGCCGCAACAGCGCTTGCGCCTGGCCATAATTGTAAAACAATCACATGACACGGCATTAATTAGCGCGCCTTCATTATCATGTAAGTCACACTCGGCTCGCGCAACTGCGCGCTTAGGAAGAAAAAAAATTCACTCTCTCTCTCTCTCCCTCTCTCTCGCTCCCGCTGCAGCGGCGGCAGTTATACAACGCGTTCTCACAGCCGAGCGATTTTCCCAAGAAGAAGCCGAGAGCCGCTGCGCCGCCGCTGTCGCGCGGA
The DNA here is from genome assembly GCA_035582975.1 of Ormyrus labotus. Lineage (NCBI taxonomy): Eukaryota > Metazoa > Arthropoda > Insecta > Hymenoptera > Ormyridae > Ormyrus > Ormyrus labotus. Next base: position 23,597,967 of record JAWWEO010000045.1, on the reverse strand, counting down.
CAATGGGCGCATAAAGTGCACCGGCGCGTGCACGGAAAAACAGGCCCGCCGCGCTGCACCGCCGCCGTGTGCTGCGTTGCCCTTTTTCGTTGGCTGAACGACGTTGGCGCGCCGAGCGCGGGGAAAAAGTGCACGCTCGGCGGCGGGATGGGTTCTCGATGATTGCCGGCGGGATCGGCGAGGTGTTGATTGCGCGAGGAGTCGATTCGAGACAATGAGAAATTTAACACTCGCAAAACACGGTTTTGCGAACGGATTAAAGAACACTGGCTGCGCTAATTAATCAAACGAAATATCCCAACTCCGAAGCGGAACCGAGAACACTCGGAAACTGACTGCAGGCGGAAAAAAAAAAAAGAAAAACATTCCTCCCGAGTAAACAATATTTTCCCCGGCTCGTTCAAACATTGCGATCGCGCGCGTTACATAAATCCAAAGAGCACAGCAGCGAGTAAAACAAAGATGCGGCACGGAAAAGCGAGGCGGCGGCAGAAGGCACGTATACGTATATCCCCGGCACCGAGAGAAGGCAGAGAGAGGCACGAACAAAGGAGAGCCCCCGAGAAAATCGAGCAAAAACGCAGGCGTGCGCGCGGCGCGCACATCGAGCTCGTCGCGGCAAGTAGAGGGGAAAAACGAAGTCAAGGAGCCCGGAGGACGAGGTGTGCGCCGCGTATCCGCGATTAATGACGAATAAAGAGGTAGGACGAGAGAGAGAGAAGGGTTTATATACGCCCGAGCTCACAAAGGCCGCCACAGCCGAGGAATGAAAATGAAACGTGCGTTTTTTTAAGGGCCAGAGATTGCTTCTGTTTTATAAATGCGGGAGGCGATAAATTATATAACCGTCTGCGAGGCGCGCGATACGAGAGAGCGCGCGGCGCTCGCGCTCGAAGAAAAGAGAAAGAAAAAAAAGAAGGAAAACTCGCGCGAGCGACAGACAAGCGCGGGTAAGGCAAGTGGCCTGAATGTGGAGCAGGACCAAATGCGGAGGTAGGCTTTATCATCGGGAGTCATAACGCCGCCGATATATATAAATGTGAACTTGTTGAAAAACAGACTCGCCGCATTGATTCCCGGGCGGTATAAGTTGTAAGAAAACGCCGGGGAATTCCGGTTTGCGAGAGAGAGCGTTTAAATACATCGCGAGAGGTGGATTTATATTCGATTCGCTTTAAGCGGCAGTACAGCGGCAGCAGCGGCGGACGAATTGATTTTCGGACGATATAGTCGAACGTTAAAATTTTGCGCGCATTTTCCGCGAGAGTTACGACTCCCGTGTCTCGACGGTAACAAGATAACTGTTCCTTTCGTATAAATACTTGCAATACCAGGCGGCGAAAGAAACCTGCCCCGACGTATTATTTACGTTCTTGATAGACCCTGACGCGCATAATGTATACGCAGGCGTCTCTTTCGCGCGCGCGGTTCGTTTATTTTCCCTAGCGCCTCTCGGCTTTTCGAGGTGTCCGAATTTTCTTTCATATATTCAAGCTCGCGGTTCGCCGCCTCTTTGCAGGAACGTCTGTTCTTAGCAACGTCAGAGTTATTCAGCGAAACACGTGCGCGTGGTGTCGCCCGCGTAAACCGCACACGTCGCGAGGAGGGGGGCGGGGGCTTTTTCGGGTTTACGCTCGTCAGCGTCCTCCCAAGCAAAACAGGCCGTAGACAGGAAGGGGAGGAAGAAGAAGCCTCTACGGCCCTCGCCGAAAGAATCTCTCGATCGCTCGATCGATCGAATCAGCCGCGGGACGATTAGAGTCGAGGAAGTAAGGCCCGCGAAATGTTAATCAAGCCCCCCCCCCCCCCAGCCGCCGGAGAAAAACAGCGCGAGCGACGGCGAAAAGTTACGAGGCTGTTTACAAGCGGCTGTTAAAGCGATCTAACTCATGGCCGGGCAATGCACCCGCGGCCAGCAGCCGGCCACTGCTCGCCGCGTGCACACACACACACACACACATGCAAGCGGCCCTGTCGCCGCCGTCGCGGCCAAGTGCCTCTGCTGTTCTCGCCTCTCTCTCTCTCTCTCCGAGCGCAGAGCGCTGCAGAGCGGAGCTAAGCAAACTCGAGCGCTGCTAGTTCTGCAGCCGGCTTTGTTTTTCTCGGCGAGTTTTGCGGTTGGGAGTAGCGTTCTTTTTGCGCGGCTGGCCTTCGTGGGTGGGGGTCGAGTTTTTGGCTGAGCGGAAAATTTGGAGTGGAATGCGGGTCATTTGGACGCTCGGATGGAATATTTTTGGACTTTTTATAGGTGGAATAAGAATTATTTATAGATCGTAACTTGAAGGCAGGGTGTCCCTTTCTATGCCTTTCAATTGCAAGAAGGCTCTTGAAAAATATCCCAATAGCCCTTTTGTAGGAAATAAAAAAAGCACTTTCTAATCTATATAGATTAAGCGATTGAGTTTTATAGTAACTTAAGTAACAATACTGCGCAATAAATCGCCATAAACTTTTATTCGAAACTGTAACCAAATACGGAAACAACATTAGAGCGGCAAAAATTCCCCCGGCACAAAGGCGCGGGTGAAAGCGTCGTTAAGAGCGAGGTGCAGAAATCAAGATTTATGACTTCAATTGATTATCGTCTCGCAACCGATAACTCGAAAAACAATGAAAAATAAACTCGATCTCTTCTAATCCGTTGCGTAACGCCGCCGAAACTTCCTTCGCTCGACTAAAATATCCTCGAAACTTCGCCTCAAAAAACAGAGGAAGGGGTCACGTGCGCGGCACATTTCGCAAGCTCGTCGTTCTGCCCGCGCGTCCGTTAAAATATTTTTCTCTCCGAGTCGCGTGGCCGCTACTCGCAGTCAAACGCACGACCCAGATATACATATATACTTTGCTCGAGTTCGCGTAGGTATAGTACGGCAGACGGTGTAAGCCTCCGCGAAAATAAGATTGCGTAAGCGGTATTTTAAAGTGCCCGATTGGCCTGACTGCTGCCAGTTTGCGAATTTCTGTTTTTAAAGTTTTTTTTTGCTCCGCTTTTAGACTTCGCGAGACTTCGTTTGCCGCTCGCGTTGGATTTTATTATTGGAACGGGTATCAGGCTAAATTTTCGCGTTGATGAATGTGTTTTCGTGTGGAATTTTTCGAATTTTTGAAACGCTCGTCAAAAATGTTCTAGAATTCAACATCTGACTATTCTATTATATACGTCATAGAATTACCGATACATTTTTCACTACTAATTCTTTTAAAAATATCATTAAAATTATCCTTTCCTACTGTACAAATTTACACCGATAACCAATACCGTAAATATGAGCCTCGATCTCGGATATTAAAACTTTTCCCTTTTCCTCCGCTATCGCTTTTCCGAGTTGCGGGAAAAAATTAACGCGTCAGCACCCTAAATATTTTCTCACCGCGACGAAGAAGAAGACACGAGAGTACGGAGCATCACAGAGGGGAGGGGAGAGAGCGGAATCTCGACTCAGAATATATAGCAGCGACAGTATTATCGATAAAACTTTTGCCATCTCCTTCATCATCTTTCAGTTTCGCTTGATCCCAATCGCTCGGAGGCTTTTGCAGGAACTCGAATCTCGTCGAGGCTGGAGAGAGGGACTATATCTGCACCGAAGGTGAATCGTGCATCTGCCAGGATATTACATCGAGATATGTAAAAAAACGGGGAGGGGGGGAGGAGGGGGTTAGGAGAAGCAACAGACGTGAAGCAAAGCGAGAGCGACGGGGAAAAGAGCGAGGCTGATTACATGATAGCACGTTACAGAGGTCGGAAAAGTGCGCGAAGATGGGAGGCAGAGAACTTATCGATGAAATTGGAGAAGCAGGGAGAATAGATCCACGAGGACGTTGGGAGGCGAGTAGCACGAAAAACAAGGAGCGAATGTTTTTCATTTACTCTTATTTCCTTTGGTCTTTCGTGGTGGAATATCAATTACGCTAAAAATAGAATTTATTAGAAAAGTGGAAGCATTTATTGTAAATTACCATGAAAATGACCGGAGAATCTTTTGAAAGTTAAACCGCTGATGCACATTTTAATATATTAGGTGCTAATTTATGATTAAAAATTTATATGTGAGGGAGCTCAATAAATTTAATATTTAATTGCGTTTTTGAAACTTCATGAAGCGAGATATAAGATCGCTCAAAGATTTACATTAATATTATAAAAGAATATTCAATCAATCCAACTAAAAGAAAAAAACTATAAGCATCCAGACAGTTTGGGCGTAAGAATAGACGAGAGATAGGTAAATACAGAAGAGGTCAGATGAAGAATATGAGAGGAGGGAAAAAAGGCGAAATAAAGAGCAAAAAGAAATTCCTAGAAGCACTCGATATCATAGTGCTCCGGGTATATATATACGGGGGACGAATCGGTACACAACTCCACCTCGAGTTCTCCGCAATCGCAAAAATCGCTCTTGCCTTTGATCTGGAATCGACTTGCAATGCATAAGAGACGAGAGACTGGAAAACCGCTCGAGTCCGATGGGGGAGACGGGAAAGGAGATGAGCAAAAAGATGTAAAATCAAGGAAGCCCAGAACTCCAATAAGCTCTCAGTTTCTCCCCCTTAAGTACGCTTTATTCCTTGCATTAAACTTACATTTCGAAAGCTCGTGCCCGCTTTATAAAGCATTTTAATAATTAAAAGCTTCCCTCGCTTTCCGCGTACAAATAAACCGTTTGGGTAGAAAGCCTTCCTTTGTGGACTACCTCATCTACCGTTTTCGTTGCGGAAAGGACTTGTTTTCGTCTGACCGCTAATACTTTGTTCGAACCGGCTTAATTGCCCTAATTGTTTGCATCAATTGGCCCGGTATTATTTATTGGGCCGTGGGAATATTGATTTGGCCTTGATTAATGAAATTTTAACGATTTTCGACTTTGATCCGACAGGTAACATTCATTTCACTCAATGAATTAATCAATTCATCTCGCGCAACAGCCAAAAGTGCACAAATTAAACCGATGAATTCCAGTAATTCAATTTTTCGAGCATCCGCCGATCTAATTATCGACAATGCATCGCATTAGTATTGTCTAGTTGAATTAACAGCTCATACCCAGAATTCTTGCTATTTACGCAGCGGAGTATAATTCCCACGATCGATAATCTAAAAATTTCAGTGAATGCACTAAAACATCCCAATATCCGCGCACAACAGGCGCATTATTTCATGGTACACAGAGAAAGAGAGAGAGAGAGAGACAGAGAGATTAATTAGATTAGATTAAATAATATTTTTATTGTACATTGTGTTGTACAAAATAAAATACAATAATGATATATAATAGTTTGAATAAATTAAGTAAATTGCAACAAAGAGATAAACAAAGAGACGCATGATGTAGTAACAATAATTAAGCAAAAGCAGTAATAAATAGTAGCCATACAAAAGTAATATACAAGATTATCCATAATAAGATAAAGAGTAATTCACAATATTGAGATAATTAACATAAGTAAAAACAAATGATGAAAGCATTCGGCAGTGTTGCGTGATTGGATGTGAGGATAGGGTTAGGATGTGATGGGGTAGTGTAAGGTAAAGTAGATGATTTAAACAGAGCAGGCAAGTATGTACAAGAAAGAGATCAGTTATTTTCGAGATAAAATAGATGATCAAAGAGCTGACGCTTGAACTGGTTAGAGGAAGATGATTCTCGAATCTGTTGCGGCAATGAGTTCCAGAGATAAGAAGAACTAATATGAAAAGATCTGCACATGATCTCTGTGCCAAAGCGTGGGATATCCAATAGAGCAACATCACCTTTCACAGGGCGAGTTGCTACTATGAAGTTGAAAAACGCTAGCAAGTACGATGGAATAGCAGAGTGAATTATTTTGTAAAGCAAGTTGCCCGCAAAATATTTCCTACGCGAGGCTGTAGTGAGCCAGACTAATTCCCGCCTGTAGTGAGAGACGTAAGCATCTTTTCTGATGCCACAGATATAGCGTATACCACTATTAATTAGTCTCTGAATCTTGGTTTCCAACTCCTGAGATATATCACAGTAAACAAGGGAACAGTAGTTAATAATAGGAAATAAGAGCATTTGAATTAGATGTTTACGTTAATGGAAGGTAGTACTTTTTCTGAAGTAATACAAGCGGTACATCGATGCATGCGCACGTTTGCAGATAAAGGTCACGTGTTTTTTCCAAGAGAGTTTAGAGCCGAGTATAACTCCCAAGTTACGCACCGAGGACTCAAAATTGACATAAGACCCTCCTATTTTTATGGAAGTGTTAGATATCTGAGACAGAGTATTAATGTAGTAAGGGGATCCAAACACAATTGCTTTGGTTTTAGTAAAATTGAGCCTGAGATGATTCTGAGTAGCCCAGTTAATAATGCGGTCTGAGTTGAGGTTCATTTTGTTGGATAACGTATTAAGCTCTCTGAGAGGAAAACTGATATACATCTGCAGATCATCCGCGTACATTATGTGTGATACATCAGTATCAAGACAAAGACAAAGATCATTGACATAAAGCGCAAAAAGTAATGGATCCAGGACGGAATCTTGAAAATATTGTTGTTTTCACCAATGACTGCCTGCTCTCTATCATTGAAATATGACGCAAGCCAACGTATTACTGTCCTGTAGAGTCCAACGTAGAAAAGCTTCTTGAGAAGTTTTACATGATACACTGTGTCAAAAGCTTTGCTAAAATCAAATAGAAGTAGAAGGGTGACTTGTTTGCGGTTAACACCAAATCTAATGTCGTCCGTAAGTTTTAGCAGATCAGTTTGTGTACTATGACCAGTGCGAAAGCCAACTTGAAAGAGGTTTAATAGAAGCCTAGATTCTAGATACACAGATATTTGTTTGTGCACCAGCCACTCAAGGGCCTTAGATAGAAAGCAAAGCAGCGAAATGGGTCTGTATTCACTAAGAGAAGATGGAGAAGAGACGGAGAGAGAAGCTTCTCGCCGCTTCCATTAATCTCCCGACGCTTCTGCTCGCCCATGCGAGAAAAAAGCAGGTTCCTGCGGCACCGAGAGAGACGCCAGTTTTCAAAGGTTCCTGCCGCAGCGACGCGGTATATTACCCGACAAGTTCGGCGCGCGTCTTCCTCGCCGTCAAGGTCGCGAATTCCGCGACGCTGATCGAAAGGAGCGAAGATGGGAGTCGCGAGAGTAACTTAACTTCGGCAAGTTTTGCTGAGCTCTCCCTTTATGACGAAAAACTTGTGAATTAACTGATAGCCATTTTCGAATTACTTAAATTACTTACCAGAGGTGGAATTTTAAATTCAAAAGGAGAGATGTGCTAACATTGTAGTCTGATTTGCTTTCGTAATGAGTCTACTGAGAAACTTCTTAATCAGTCTGGTTGGACACTCTTAGTTTCCTTTCGTGCGATAAATCAGCTTAAATCCAAGGACAGCACGTGTTGAAAAATCCGCAGGGGTTCAATAAAACAATTCGGAGCCTCCTCCAGTTAAAGTCGCTTCATTAATCCTCATCCCTCGTGTTCTTATTAGGCTAGCCTGCCGTCTCTGGGGGTACTCCGCACAGCTAACCGAGCTCTTCTTTGTCGTTTATTCCGTCCGTTTCTGTTGGCGCGTCCCTCTATTTCCTCGGTAGTTTCGCAGCGCGGTAGTAGCGGCGAAGATCCTCCCAGGGACGAAAGCTCTCTCTCCTCCGCCCCCCTTCCCCGTCCCCAGTCCCTCCTAGGCGTCGATCCGCTTACGTATGTATAGAACTGATATAGTTAGCGTAACTGGCTAAAGCATAAACGCGACAAGTTACGCTTCTCTACTCTCGACTCTCGGGTCCTTTATGCAAGGGGCTGCTGTGCCGTACACCTTTGGTCCCTTTGGCCATCTCCAGCCAAGTCTCTTCTCTACCTCTCTCTCTCTCTCTCTCTCTCTCTCTCTCTCTCTCTCTCTCTCTCTCTCGGCTCCTGGATCCTTTATCGTGGTCTATACATACGGCAGGACGTATCTGCTGCTTCTGCTGCTTCGCTGTTGCGTTTAGAATTTGATTTCACGGCTAGTGAATTTAAAGTTTTATGAATCTCGAGTATCCTCGATGCGATGTGCTGTTTTTTTCTTTTCCAGTAGCGCATTTGCATCGGCTTTCGACGAAAGCATTCTTCTGAGATGTTCTCGAGCTGATTTCAGATCATTGAACTTGGAGGTTATTCTCGGAACAATGGAAACTTGGACAATGGAGTAATTGACTAATTGTTATACGAGATATGAAATTCTGAACTGTGAGAGTCTATCTCGTTGTATTTTACGAAAGTAAAGATGTAGGTAAGACTCGCTGATCTCAGACAAACGAACGCTAAGAAAAGCGTAATATAATTCAATGCAGTTTATTTCCTGGAAATCATTTAGCCTTTAACGAAATAGACAATTATTTTAACTCTTGCCTTCTTATTGTATTGCACCAGGCTTGATATCACTTTGGCATCTTAATACCACAAATTAAGGACACCCACCGCTAAAATTTTCCAGCAAAACCAGCCTCTCCAGGCTCGTTATCCGCGTATTGTAAAAGTGGACAATAAAACCGGTCGACTTGATCGCGTAATTGGCGCGCGTATCCTTGCCCGTTTAAAAAAAAAAAACATTCCATAAATCGTCGCCATCAGCCGCGAAGGAGAACGGCTGGATAGAGAGCTTTGCGGAGCGTCTAGCTGTGTATTATAGTAATTTAAATTTACTTGAACCGAGCGCCGCGCGTCTACCTACGTGCATTACAAGTTGCGCCTGCGCTACACACACACACACACACACGCACCCACGCACACACACTCAAGCACGTGTAATGCATAGGCGCTCCGGGCCAAAGACGTGACCTTGCAAGTTCGTGCAAAGACACACGCTGATGGTAGAGCATTACGCCAGAGCGGGTAGAAACTTGTTAGAGAATTAGCGAGTAATTTTCGTGCCTTGCCAGCAGCGCAGCTCTTCCTCTCCACCCACCCACTGACTGCCTCTCTGCGATGCTACACGCGGGCGCGTGCACGTAAAAAATACAAAGACGCACACGAAACTTTCGGCTCGATCGCCAGCCTTTTCCCGAGCCGACTCTCGGATAGTCCCCGACGTTCTTTCCACATCTTCCGGTCGGAGCGAAGGAGATGCTTTTCCGGCTCGGTATGAATTTATGATGTTCGAAGGGGGTAGGAGCTCTGCCTCCTGGAGTTTGATTATCTTCGTTTCAATATGAATTTGACGCAGACCGCCGGGGACGCGGCGAGTCGGCGCGTTTTCTTTAATGAGGAAACAATTTCGCAGACGCGGGGGCATAAATTACGCAACTCCTGCCTGGAAATTTATCTCACGTAGCTCGTCTCTCTCTCGGCTGTGTGTGAAGTTTACTCATGAATAATGCCTCCGCGCGCGCGCGCGCGCAGATGATTTACAATTGCATCGCGAGATAGCGCGAGAGAGCGGGGCATTTTTGCGTCAGGTGAAACATTGTAAGTGTGCGGTAATGGCGGTAATCTTTGACGTGCGCATAAGTAGGGGGCTTTTTCCAGGTGCGAGGAAGTACTTTTATTGCTGCAAATGGGCTGAATATTTATCTCGCGCGGTGAACGGGCTCTGGTTAATTTAGCAGGTTGTTGCGAAATGCCAGGTGAAAGTCAACTGTAAAAGTTGAAAAGCTCGGAAATAATAATGCCGCGGCAGAGGACCGCGACGGACCGGGAGAATATATTTTCAATTTTCTCGCTCTCAAACTCATTATAACTTCGGAACGCCACACCAAACTCGCATTACGCTGTAAAAAGAGAGGAGCGCTCGGCGCTCTGCAGCTGTAAGTAGATGCGTACATTTTCAGGAGCATTAAACAGCTCGTGAATTAGCGTCAAAGTGTAACTTTGTTGAAAATCAATTCTGCCAAGAAGCATATCCAATTATTTTACAATTACAATTTTGAAAGAGGAAAGAAAATCGAGTAAGAAATGTAACTTGGTAAAACGGCTACTTTTGAATAGAAGTGTTAATCTTACTAAGAAAATTGTGCTAATTGTAGAAACTGCAAGTTCGTCAGCTGTTTAATAAAATAACTCGCAACTAGCTAACTTTTCTCCGTCAAATTAAAACGAAAGTCCAAAAAAGAAAGCGATAATTTCAAGTTTCTCTGAAACGACTAAACATTTCATCTCGAACCGCCGGTTGAACCGACATCTAACGGCCGCTTTAAAAATTCACAATTCAAATCTCGCCACGCACGTGCATATTCACGCAGCGAAGCAAGTTCGCACTCGTGTCTCCTCTCGTGCGTAGGTGGAGCGCGAGCACGTGCGGCTGAAAGAGAAGCAGAGAGAGAGAGAGAGAGAGAGGAGGAGGAGGAGAATAAGTTTCCACGCGAAGCCTTACGCCTTACGGCCGTAGGATCTTCTCGGGACTGGAGGGCAAAGCGGCGAAGTTGCGCGAGATGGATCGTAATACCCGTTCAATAATTCAAGCGGCTGACTTTCGTCCCGCGGGGAAAGAGCTCTCTCGCTCTCTCTCTCCTTTATTTTGCCCGGGCTTGCCTCGCCTCAACAAGCCTGATTATGAAAGAGTTCGAGTTTTAAATGCGGACGCGACCTTAAGCTGCTTACGGCGGCGGCAACTTCGTTTCGAGAGCACAAAGGGCATCTTCTTCTTCCGCTCTCGAGCATTTATCTTTTTATTCTTCTCTGTCTCTCCCTCTCTCTCTCTCTCTCTTTCTCTCTCGCTCCGCCGGGCTTTCGCTTTCTTTATCGCTTTATCGCCGGTGAGTGCCAGTTCCCCTTTTTTGCCAAGCGAGAGAGTTTGTTAATGAAGATAGTTTTTCCTTTAATTGTGCGCTAATAGCGCCGAGCGGTATTAATGAATTTTTTTCCCCCCTTCGTCCCAGAAGTTGCTCCGCGCGTTTGTTAATTTTCTGCAATGAATTTTTAAACTCTTGCCTGAAATTAAGTGCCGCGGAGAGGCATAAGGGAGTATTGCATTTCGGTTATGAATAATGCTTTTGCTTATGTAATGCGAGTAAACCGAAGTGGATTGTGCTCTGCTATAAATTCGGGTCAAGTTTATAATAGTAAGCTTGCCAAAAATAATAAGCTTCATTTGCTTCATTAGGTTCTGGCACTTCCAAGATGGAAGACGGTGCCAATAATTTCACATATTTTGCTAAGTGGCTTGTCAACTCATTTTTCCAAACTATTAGTGTACACATTATATCAAAATGAGAGAAAATAGTTTGAAAAATGACGTCGGTTATATTTAGTTTTACAAAAAACCAATGTAAAATTGTAAAATATATTAACGTTTAATTTGGTTTAATCAACGGCTCAAGTCAGGCACGTATGAACAAAACCTTCTTTCCTCATCCTCAAAAACGTCTTCTCCGATCTCCCAATCCTCCCCAAAGTATTCGATCGCTCGCCGCATTCCGTCGACAACTATTTTGAAATTCAAACTAAATAACCGAAATTTGTTAGTAAAACAAGCAATACATGAGCGAGCTCTCCGCTCCCGCCTGCCAAGAATCGCCGACGGAGCCAAAGGGAGATAGAAAGAGAGAGAGAGAGGGATGATAATAAAATAAGATAGAGCACGCGTGATTCATCGAAAAAGTTGTCAGTCACTTTCCGGCGTTTGCACGCTTCATCACTCGACACTCGACGCACAACAACGGGGTGTCCCCGCGTCCCCGGCGGAGTCGAGCAAAAAGCAAACAAACACCCCGTTACAATCAGTCTTCGCAAACAAGCAGTTCAGTCGGCGAGGGCAGAGAGTGCGCCTAGAAATCGAGCGACCACCGAGACGAGGAAGAGGAGGAGGAAGAGAAGGAGGGCGTCGGATCCCGGCGCGTAAGCGAGGACATAATACCGTTTGATGACGTCATTAAGACCGAGCCGGCTTATTGTTTCTCGTAAAACGTCGAGCGGCCGTCGGGCGTCGCAGAGGGCTCATATTCGCGTGTGTGTGCGAGAGCGGACCGAATTTATATACCCCCGGTTTGGTGGCAGAGCTGCGGCATGATATAGCGAGAGTCTGCCGGAGTTTTCCGCAGCCGGCGAGGGCAATAAACCGAGCATAAACATATAATTAAACACCTCTAATGGCGCGTGTCCGTTCGGCTACCCCTCTGGGGGTTGGGGCTTGCGAGTCCAGAAATTTGCAAATTGCCAATTTCGCCCGAATTCGAACGGAGCCCTGGAATTCGCTTTTGTTTTATGAGCGCTGTTTTTTCCGCCGTGAGCTTTTTTTTTTTGTTTGGGCTTGGCGTTGGAGAGCTTTTTTTTGAGGGAGATTGCGGAGGTTGGTGGATGCTTCGTAATTATGAGAACAATTTTCAATTTTCGCCGGGACGTGCGGCGTTATGGCCGTGGGGGGTTTTTTTTTTAAACTTTTAGAGGAACCGATGTTAAGTGGCAGTTGGTGGATAGTTAAGTATGAGTGGATTCAATTAAACCTTCAGAGGAGAAACTTTGTTGTTGATTAGTTTTTAGATTGAATCTGCTAAATAGATTTTGAATTCATGGAACATTAATATTTAAATGTCCTGTTGTTCAGCAAGTTTAGGGTCCAGCTTTCAATAGATTAATTTTAGTTTTAGTTAGAAAGCGTTCTATTTCAAAAGACTCAAAACTTTCCAAAAGTTCTTAGGACTATACGACTGAATAACGTGATTAATTTTTGAAATAATTGGATTCGATGAAGATAAATATAGTGAAAATCTTAAAATTCCACTTTGGCACAGTCGTGAATGTAGATTTTACACTTGCACAGCTTTTAAACTTTGAGATTTGCCGGAAATTGGCTAAATAGCAGGAAAAGAAGTGAAATAAAAGTCCAATAAAACGAATTCGATGTCGAGTCGTATTTTGGCAAAGGATCGCTCTGAGAGTAGCACTGGAAATAGAAGGATAAAAGGAGAAGCTTTTTGATTTTAGTATCCTGTCGTAAGTCACTAGAATAGAAAAGGATATTTTATTATCAATCATTCTTCTGTTATTAGTCAATTTACGACTGCATTTTGGATGCAATTGAAAATTTAAAGCCCCGAAGCTGCTTGAATTATGTGGATATTCAATCTTGAAATCAATTTTAAAGCATTCTGTAACCTAAATATTTTCTCTAAAGTTTAAAAAGGGAAAACATTACTAGTTTAAACTGAAATTTTGCAACAGTGTTATAATTGTAATATTCGCAACAATTCTGAAATACGTACTCATCCAACACAAGAACGTTCTAACAATTTCATCATCCCGAAACGCACTACACAGTCTTCCAATTCATCCAGTTACTTTTGAATCGGCTCATAATTCATCCCTCCCATCTTGTGTACCCGCAACAAAGTTCGAAAGACAAAGACATCGTACTGTGCGCATACACACAAAAAAAAGAATAAATAAACAAAACAAAACAAAAACAACAAAAAAAAAAAAAAGAAACGAAAGCGCGATGCAGTCCGGCCAGGTTATCGACGCGATCACGGGCCATTAGGTGCGCGAATACGCCGGGCCGTGCTAACGATAAATACCCGTGAAATACGGGCCTACGCTTGCTTGCGAATCATTCGGAAATTATTCCTGCGGGCTACGTGCTGATACCGCACCGCTCGAAAATAGATTGCCCGACCAGAAATAATTCAGGCGCGCGTCGCCCGAAGAACTATTGTTGGAGAAATTTCGATCGCCAGGACTTTACTCCGGTATTATTTATCAAGGAGCGAGCACCGTCACATTGTGGCTCATCTGTTCAAAATGCACGTGTAGCACTTCTGCGATTTTTGCGTTCCTTGGGTTAGGAATGGGTCAAAGATAATGATGTTGCTGAAGGGTTTAGCTTTGAATGTATTGATAGGGATAACAACATATTTTCCAAATAAATCAATGTTTATCGAAAATCAAACCCTAACCTCGATGTGCGCAGCTTCACGCGTACCGAGCGACGCCGGCGAGAGAAGTCGAGCTTGATGGAGCGATGCAATTCCGCCGTACAAATGTTTGACCAGATGTCTCGTCTATTTATGTTGCAGGAGAGCCCATCTCAGGAACTGCCTCGAGAAGCTGAAAGTGCTGGTGCCCTTAGGCCCAGAAACATCGAGGCACACCACACTCGGCCTCCTGACCAAGGCCAAGCGTTTTATCAAGGTGAGTGCTCCGATTTCATTCCCTCCCAGATAATCTAATCGACTCGGCGGGTAATCGTTGCCAAATGCGGTTAAAACTGAGATTACAGCTTGATGAAGCGCCCCGCCTCTGGTGGTAATGGCTCGTTTCAAGCTAACGAAAACTGACGATTGTATAAATGTTATTGATAAAGAATAACTTCGGTTACAGATAAGTCATTTGAACTAGTGTCTTTTTGAAACGCATGTAGTAGAAAACTTATGAAACATTGCCATTTGTACTTCTAAGGAAAAAGTAGACTCTTAAAAAGGAATCAACAAGAACCATTATAAGTCAGTATGTTAACTTTTAAGTCAAATCAATTTGAGAAATCTTAATTATTAACAACATCAATACGAATACGGTGGAGCTTCATCAACCATATTTAAGACTTTAAATTTGCTGATAATTTATTAATAATTATTAATTAATATTATTATTTATTAATTTATTTATTAATTTGTAATTTATTTTATTTTACATAACTATGGTTCAGATACTGGCAATCGAACCCGAGCCTCCTGGGTAAGAGCCAGGTATCCTAGTCACTAGAACATACCGGAAAATACAAAAATTTTACCAAGAAAGTTTCTCCAGATACGAAAAGAACTTGCAATAAACGTTGCCTTTCAAACACTTAAATCTCAATATAAAAATAGCGACGTTGCGTTACGATTATTCCTCGCAGTGACGCCATATTAAGCTAAGCCAAAGTCGCAGCTCCCCATACAAAGGAAAAAAGGAGACCAGAGATACCGAGCGCAAAAAGGACATAATCGACGGAAGGGTGGGAAAATCATGGCAGTCGGAAAAGTGAGAAAGAGATAAAAAAAAATCGGCCGGAGGAGACGAGAATACTGCAGACTCCACTCCATCAAGAGAGTAAAAGAGAGAGAGAGAGAGGAGAGTACACCGGATTCGTGCCATTATTCGCGTCTCCTTGAATGCGTCTACTACGACTACTATACCGCCACGCTACTCGACGATTCCGCGCCGCGACTGAATCGAGAATCGGAGAGGATTTCCTATTTAATTCAGCACATCTCGCGGCCTTTGTACACCGCGCTGCTTCCCTTTCTATACATATATTGCTCTCCGCTCTCTCCGTGTACTCTCTTTTTTCCCTAGCGACCGAAGAAAGGCGAACGAGTGCGGGGGAAAGCGCGCGTTAAGAAATTCTCTCCTGAATGCAGAGGATTCGTGGTTTTCTTTTTACTAGAATGGAGAATCTTTAGGACGTTTGCTTTAGTAATTAGACTGATCTAAGGCATCTGTTGAACGTACTTTAACACAATTTTCCAAAAAACTAAACAAAATTTTAATTAAAATAAAAATTAAGTCATTCTTTTGGTTTGTAACAATTTTATAAATATTAGTTGTTACTAAAAAAGAGCTTTATTGAATTATTTCTCTCGGAAAGCTCCCTGTGCTCTGGTACAGAAGTGGAGGCGATACAAGCTTGCGCATCAGAGAATGAAGGACTAAAAAAAGGCGACTAG
This sequence comes from Ormyrus labotus, assembly GCA_035582975.1. NCBI lineage: Eukaryota > Metazoa > Arthropoda > Insecta > Hymenoptera > Ormyridae > Ormyrus > Ormyrus labotus. Next base: position 23,582,369 of record JAWWEO010000045.1, on the reverse strand, counting down.
AGGTGAAATTGAAAAGGAGCAGAAAGAGAGAGGGAGAGAGACGGAAGTGGGTAAGAGCGTCGGTGAGAGTAGGCAAAAAGGATAAGTTGTAGAATCATTCAATTACTTAGAGTTTTCAAACTACCTGGGAATTACTTTTACATATTCTTGACGCGCGAAAGTTCTCCTTTATTCTGGCGTAAGAGCGACATTCAGGCTGTATTGGAACGATGGTTTTATTCGATTTTTAACTTTTTTGCGTGTAGTCGACGATAATCTAGTTTATGATAATATAAGTTAAATAATGCACGGTATCTTCTTGTAAAGTGAAAGCTAAGAGTATTTTTGCTACATTTATTATGACATGCTATAGATGATCTGAACATTTAATCCCTGGATAAATAACAAATTTGAAATTAAGACAAATTGTTTTCAAAACAATCTTATCCTGATAGTAAATTGAATAAATACGTAAAGCTCAAGGACAGCAAAAATTCTAATTAAAATGCCCTTCCTATCCCGCAGTAAAAAAGCAAAAAGCTCTTTGAAACGTAACCTAAAAAAGCAATTGCTAAAGTCAGCCAACTAGTTTTTTCGCCAAGATCAAATTAACCTGATTCAATTTGAAAAAAGGTTTCTACCAACTCGAGAGCCAGCGAAAGAAAGTGTCAAGATCCATGTACATCACTCGAGTGCGGAACAGGCTTTCCTCTTTATGTCTCTCTCTCTCTTTCTCTCTCTCTCTCTCTCTCTCTCCCTCTCTCTTGAAGAAAGCGAGGACGGCCAGGAGCGAGCGAGATCGCTTAGATACAGTGAGAGGAGAACTCGTAAAGTCAGGCGGATGCTTGAATATTTCATGTCGTTTCCGCGAAGCGGCCCGTTGAAAAACGGCTCGCGCCGGTAATTAGCAAGAAATACGCCGGAAAAGGCGTGTCTTTATATCTCCCTGCCGACAATGTCGTCGTCGTATTCGACGTCGTCGTCTTCGCGGGAGTGTGAAAAGAATTGCGAGGAATCTCCCTGTCTTGCGGAAGGCTCCGGCAGCTGATGATTAATGGAGCCTCGCTGCTCCTACTCCCTTCTTCGTGGAGTAGTTTTGCCAACTGCGGGGGGATCATTACTTGTAGCTCCGCGCTTCTTGCGGTTGCTTTTTCTTCGCCGCTGAATTGCATTTAGAACTCTTTGAATTATTTCTGATATTCGTTCTGCTGTGGATAGATGTACATGGGTAAGACGCGTGCTGCCATTTTTATTACTTTGAAAATTTCCAGAATCACTTTTGAAGTAATTTCCTACTTCCTGGGAAAATAATCAGTATTGAAGTACAATGGAACCGTGTAAAACATTCTTTGCAATATAGCTCTTTTGGTCTTCAAGCATCTTTTCTAGAATATTCTAAAAAAATTTAAAAAAAAACGTAATAAAAAATTTGATTATTTCAACTAGTAAAAATAAAGCTAATTGTGCAAAGATTAAAATTCTGAATAATAACAATAAAGTAAAGATGTAAAATAAAATAATAAAATTTATATGTTATCCAAGTAAAGGTCTTGCTTGTAAATAGTGGTGTATAGGTAGCGGGAAGAAGTCCCGAGGTATTAATCTAGTTAGTTGCTTGCGCTTTTCGAAGGAGTCAACGTCGAGGGACTGTTTAATTCGTTGTGTTAATTTTCAATATTTCTGTGGTTGGTAAGGATTGACTTACTGACAACTCCAGCAGAGAAATCTGTGGCGAAAACAATTTTGTTACACACTGTCAAACTATTTTTCACCTATTATTTACATCTCACACACTGAAATCTGTGCAATCTTAGAAGAAAGATTTCAAAAACGAACCGCCTATCCAGAGATTCTTCCACTTTAAACCGCAACTTACATCATCCTTGAACCCTTCTTACGCACATCCACATCGAGCTCGGCTCCACCGAGGGGATCCCTCCTAAATCGCCTCTCGCTCACTTTCACGCTCTCGAGAGATGCGCGCCGCGGCCTCCCCCGACTTTATTCGCGGTCGGCTTTTTTCCCCGCTTCCTACCTCGTGGCCGCGACACCGTGAAAAATGCGAGAGGCGTTACTCTTCTTCCGGGGCCCTAGGCTTTTACTTGCCAGCGATTTTTTCCCTCGCATCTTTCTCTCTCCCTCTCTCTCTCTCTCTCTCTGTCGGCCTCATTACTCTGCCCCCCTAGAGAACGAGCTGCTGCCGCTGCGCCGCGTCGACTGCGAAACCTCGCAATTAAAGCCGCTTGTATTTGCGATGGCTTTTAACGTCTCCAGCGCGGAATTCTTACGGTTTTCTTTGCTCACTACGACGAAAGGCTCGAGAGAGGTTCATGGGTAGGTTTAATTGTTTTAGAGCCGCTGACTTTGCTTCTCGTTAAATTGAACTTATCTAGATACAACTTGATCGGCAAAGTAACTCGTGCTAAAGTTCGAGAAAAAAATTAATTTTTTTGTACAACTCACTTGCAAACCACCTGTTTAAATGAAAGCAAAACAAGCCTTTAGAAATCCGAGTTGCGCCGATCAGTATCTACAATCAGCAAATAAAAATCGATAGGAGCAGTAAAATGTCCCTTCACCCCAAGCTGCGTGGGGTGAAAACCTCGAGCGAATCTAATTCGGTCATCGGTGAAAACAGAGCGGCGACGAATCCCCCGTTCTTGTTCTCTGTCTCTCTCGCTCTCTCGCTCTCTTTCTCTCTCTGACAAGGGCGCGCACTTTAATCTTAAAGGGGATGGGTGACTAGTCGGCGAAGGGTTTCGTATGGAATTTCGCGCCTTGCAAAATTGACGAGTGCGATCGATTCGAGGCGGCCGACATTCCTGACCTTCGCGGCTCGGACGATGATCGACGATGACGTTGTATTTTCTCTCCTACCATGCTTCGACCTTTTCACGTGATGAGATGATGTAAGAGAAACGTGGATTAGGATTGGGGCGAGTCGGAATCAATCGCTCGTAGGAAAAGCGAGAGGGACGATGACGGGGCAGGACGGAAATTGCTAGGAAATGGTGACACTGGTCTTGGGGACGTTGATGATTAAAACAATTTGAGTTTTGATTAATAATTCATTTATTTGTATTAGTTAGAAATCCTTTTATAAAATTAGTGTTAAATTTATAAACTTTAACATTCGCTAGAAGTTTATTTAAGAAATTGGAGAAACTTTCTTGAAAGTTTGAGTTTTATTCGTAATAAATTTCAAGGGCTGAGGTAGTGGTGATTTTTTGAAGAAGTGTAAATTAGTCCGAAAGTAATGTTAATTAAATGAAATACATTTTAATGGTATAAAGTTAACACGTGTTAAAAAGGATTGAAGTTTTAAGTGCAAGCGTTGGAATTAAAAGTGTCGAGTTTCATGCAAATTCCCGGAGTACTGAACATGTTCTTACAAATGAAATGGGCTCTGGTAGACTTGAATTTGACTATAAGCACTCTCGAAATTCTGCGGCGAAGAAAGTAAAATCCAAGTTGAAGTGAAACCGGGGTATAATTTTCCCTCGTTTCATGTAAGACAGAACTTACTTTGCACCTAAATTATATTACGAACCATAATTTTGCTTTTGTGGTTCTTGAATAATTTCATAATTGAAACTTTAATGGCACAGTAATTATTGCGTCTTCTAAGTAATTCACTAAAATTTCAGAATATGTATTTCTAATACTTTAGACGCCTTTCGTCCATTACCATCGTCGACATTTACCAAACGCTAAATACAAAAGATCCTGAAAATGGAAAAGTCTCGTAGCACAGAAATAATCTCTCCTTTGCAAACCACCGGAAGAGTCATTCCATCGTCGCTTCTTCTACTAATATCATCGATTTTTTCCACTCTGTCTATTATTTTAAGACCTACGTGCGTTTCAAAGGAGAAAAAGAGGAGAGAGAGAGAAAGAGTGCGGAAGGAAGAACCGTAGCTCGTTTTTCTAAGTAGGCGGGTAGAGGATGGGATGAGTTCTGATATTTTTACGCTCGATAAAGCCCAAGAAGGTCGCTAAGTATCGCCCCGAAACTGTCCGGGACTTTTCCTCCTTCCGCTTGGCTTCCTTTTTTTCTCCCTCGTCGCCCCGAAAGAAACTTCGAGACTTTCCACTCTTTGCATCCTACCTCTCTCCCGGGGGCTGCCGCCGTGTTTGTTTATTGAATCTACTTAAAAAAGTAGCAAAGTATCGTTTTTACACTTTTTCGGTGCTTGCGTATTCACTGGTTGATGGCGTCGCGTAGTGCTTTTGAATTTCTGATGTTTTTGCATAAATCTTTTGTAAGTAAGGCGAAAAGTTGAAATTTGCATTGACTTATACAAGGGGCTGTAAAGCCTCTTGTAAGAAAAAGTTGAGGAGAAAAATAAATCATTTGATTTTTTTACTTTAAACTCTGCTGTTAATCATAAATCTTGACTAAAGACTATTCTAGTCTTAAAGTTTAGTAATACCTTGCAGATCAGTGTTTCACCTACCTTTTACCACTGAATATGAAAGGAAAACATCCCAAGCAAGCAGAAAGGTTTCCAATGAAAAATCTAGAAAGGGAACTGGTCGTAACCGGTAACTTTAAAAATAGTTTATTTACGATTCGCAGCCCCGGTGTCAACCTTCGATCAGGGCGGAAAGTACCCTCGCCTTTATTCCCATCCCAGGCGAGTTACGCGTAAACACGCTCTTTCGCTCCGGCCATCTCTCCCAACTCCTGCGTCCTTACGCAAGCCGGGGACTCGGTTGTCGTTGTCCTCCCGTCCCCGTGTAGTCGTATATTTTTACGAGCTTGCGTGCGTCCAGAACACCGAGGTTTGACCGGGCCGACAATAAACAACATTAACTATTGCCTTTATAGTCGCAGCCTGCGCATATAGTCGGCCGCGGTGCAAATAAACTCTTGAGACTCGAACAAAGACCCCCGGGGTCTCGTAGCCTCCTAGTGGTTTCAACTTCTCTCGGCGAGTCTCGTCAATTGTGAATTTTTCGGGGAGACTGCTGAACTTTTTTTTTAGCTTTACGAGGAGAGAGCAGCGCGAAAGAGGAAAGTCTGTGCCGGTCTTTTTTTTGCGGGTCTTGGCTTTTGGGGAGATTTTACGGCGGTCAAATTCGCGTAGCAGTAAAATTTTGCAGGAGAAAACCGGAGGGCCGTTGAATGCTGCGATTTTACACTCATAGAGAGCTCATATTGATAGAGATTTTCTTTTGCTTTCTTAATAATAGTTTATGTGCTGTAAAACGTACAAACGTAGTTCGAGAGATTGTGTAGAATTCCCGGTATGCAATACAAAGTGTACGAAGAGTATTCTAAAAACTGTTGCAGTAAACGCTTTTTACTAAAAAATATTCATTCCTGATTTAATTAAAATCATTTGAAATTTTTAAAAATATTTTAATAATAATACCGTTATTTTCGATACGTCTGTTGCAATATAATGAAATAAAATATGGTATATAAATATTGTAAAAGTAAAAATTTACCGTTTGCATATGTTTTCCTTTTAGTAGAATTACAAAATAATATTTGCAGTTTAAAGTTTCCAGCTAAAAGCACATTATAAATTTAGTTTCGGGAAATATTAATCTAACGAGATGTAGATATTACGAAGCAAGCAGAGGTAGAGAGAGAGAGAGAGCGCTCGCGCGAAATAACGAATTTCTCTTGCGCCGTGCAAAAGTAATGAATGGCACCGCACGGCATTGAGTCCGAGGCGAGCTCTGGCGAATCAGCGCGCCCGAGTAAATGCGCAGGTTAGGTACACGCGCCTCGTCGTCCGCGGCAATTGCACGTGTACGCCCGAGCATATAACCCTGCGAAATTGTGGATTCGCGTAACTGCGGGGCAGACAGGGATAAACTGCAAGGAAAATAAACAGTGTCTAGGCAAGAAAGGGAGAGAGGAGGAAGATCGAAGTGCCGGCAAATAGAGTCGAGTGGAGAGTACAGTCGTTGTGCGAATGAAGAAAGACGGGACATCCGAGAGTCGAGACCGGAGGATTTGGATACATGTTTTTTAAGTGTGCGTTGATCTGTTGTGATACGAATACAGACTGCGGGACGATTAATTAATGGACGCGTTGAGATTTACCTCGGGATAAAGGGAACGAATCAATCAGGCGATTGCAAATGAAATGCCGGCGGAGTCAAATAGCCGAGGTGAGAGAGGAATCGCGGAAAGTTAGGCAAAACAACGGCACAGCCGCATGAAAGGAAAGCGGAGAATGAGGAATGGGATAAGAGTCGGAATGAATGGCAGAAAAAGACGAAAGGGTAGTCAGGCGAACGGGAAGATAGGATAAGCGCTGGAGAGGAAGGGAGAGGAAACGATAGCATTGTTCCAGCAGTCTGTAATTTACTAACTGCGCATCCATTGTGCGTCGCTGTGTTTGCTACAACACCTTACCCTTCCTTCCTCGCCATCGCTATTCGCTCCGTCCTACTTACATTCCCCCCTGTGCCTCTCTTTCGGCTCTCTGCGACTATCGTTTGCGCTCGGTGCCAGGGTTGCCAGATTGGGCCTCGCGTATTGAGGATCGGGGCTACTCGATACCCTTATTTGGCCACCCCTGGACCGTTTATTAAGTGAAACGCCATCGGTAAAAGAGAAATAATAATGGGCAATTGCGAGAGATGTTGTGCGAAGCACGGGGTTAATTAGTACGTGATTTGATGACTTGAGAAAGGCTGTAATTTACGCGGTGGTTGAAGGAATTCAAAAGCCGATAAATTCAAGCGCTCGATTTGAACTTGGGCACAATTTGAATTAATCTTTGAAATGTATGTAATGCTGTTGGTTTTTCTATTGAATTGAGAGTCAAGCATAGATATTTTTTCCTGATGTAAACCGAGGAATGATAATAAAGAAGCTGCAGATAATGGAATATTGATAAGGGATTAAAGGTATTAGTAATTAACTGCTATCCGTGATCAATTTTTTTTACTCGTACAAAACATTCTAAAAAAATATCACAATTCATAAAGTTACAATTTTCTAAAAACTCAAAACGAAAAAAGCAAGGAGTGAGTCCAAAAAACAAAATTTCTCTCAAAAGCACGAAACTCCCCCCTCCCCCTTTCTCTCTTCCAATCTCTTTTTGACTCTCGACCGCTGCGAACATCCGGGCGAGATTGAAGCCCGGTGTGACGGGGGAGTTGAAAAAAATCGCTTTGTTCTATCCTGGAGTTCTTCATTTTACTCCTCCCGTAAAATAAAAAACGCACGCAGCAGCAGCGGCGGCAGCCGCAGCAGCGCCATTGAAAGGGCAGTGGTGCATCGCCGAGACGAGGAACAACGGAATATTCATTACCTAATGCGCTGCCGCCGCCGCCGCCGCCGCCGCGTGATGCTACGCACACCCTTCGTGTTGTTGCTGCCGCTGCTTCCTCTCGCACTTGCATTCGCTCGTTACACAGCTCGAGCCGGCGCATTGTCCTCTTCTCAATCTCTCTCTCTCTCGTGGCTCAATCTTGTCCTTTGCGCCTCTGCTTACCGGAGTAAAGCAAACCCTTCTATCTTAAATACTTGCTCTTTTCTTAGTCTTTTTTGTTTATTTCGTACTGTTGGATATTGTGTCTTAAAATTATTGTGCATTTTTTCGTATTTTTCTATTACGTTAATTTGGGTCATTTTTTGGAATAAGGAATACAAAGGACGAAAAAGCCTTACATATTGCATTAAAATGTTATATTAATAACTTGTGCAAAGTCTCTTAAAATATAAATTATTAATTTGTAGCTTTGAACTCAATTCCTGCGTTCTGACATTCAAATATACGAAATTCCAAAGTTTGTTCTTTGTTATCAGTTATATCTTTTATGCCGCCGGTTTGAACTCAACTGCATGCGCGTAAATCTTGCGCAAGTCAAATGTTTGAATTTCATTAGCTAAAGATGTCATCCTCAATCCTGTTAATTAACAGTGTACTGACTTTAACAACTGGCATTAAGTACTTTAGTAGAAAGATGAGAAATGCTTGCTTTTACAACCGAGTAAATTTTATTTCCACACTACGTATTTTCAACTTATGCTCTTAAAATAAAACTCCGCTTGTTAAGCGAGTTCCGCTTTTTCAAAATACCTTTACGTAATTCAAATCTACAGAAGATCGCGCGTACTATTTCAAGCTTAAAAGTCGATTTCTCGAAGAGTAATGCAAGCACAGACGAAACAAACAGCTTTCGAGGAGAGAATTTATTCGCTTATATCTCAAGCATTTTTTCTCACGCAGCTTCTTACAGCGGGCTTCTCCCGCTGATTTTCGCTCTTATTCTTCTCCGCTTTTCTACACAGCTCCATTCCGCGCTCGCGCATCTATAGACATTTGCCCCCCACCCCCACCATCACCCTCCAGCTTTTTGCGCACATCGCCGAGTATTTTGTCTCCGTCGTACTATGTGTCTTTCTCGGTGTCTCGTTTGTCTCCTTCTTACCCGGGTGCGTTTACAGCCAGTGCGAGCGACGTGCTCGAGTTGTTGCACTATTTGTCTGCTAGTACTGTCCCACTCTCCCTTTGACGGCGTCTCGTGTGCTTGCATATGCACGCTTGCGCCTCCCTCCCCCCTCCCCTCGAGAAACTGAAACTTTGGAGGCATTACGTCACGTCTATATGTCTATGCAGGCACGAGGAACAGTTTACTTGTTTAATTGAGGTGCGCTTAATGGCAGTAAATAAATTTCGAGTGTGTCGCCTACTCTTATTTCATTCGTTGCAGTTAAGCGCGCCATTCTCCCCGGCGGTAACGTTTTGCTCGTCGAATAATTGGTCGAAAGCGGAAAATATGGAACGTTCCACTCTTTTTCTCGCTCCATTTTCGATTGTGCAAATATTGTTACTTCGCGTGCAATCCCGGATGAGCGCGATGTAACCGTCGGTCGGCGCATTTTTCGAGCGTTTTGCGCTTTGGTATTTTTACGCGCGGAAGATTTTGAGAGTAAAAGGTATATTTCAGTGGGGAATGAAAAATGGCGCCCAACGCCGTGCATTTAAAAAAATTTATGGACGGGATACGCTGTACGAAGTGTATTTTTGGCATGCACAGCCGAAACAGAACAGTCGGACACCCATAAATATCCAGATGCTGCAAGGCCATGATTGTCCGGTTTAATCCTAATTTATTTTCATAACATTCTGGAGGATTCTACTTTCGCTGATACATTTAATTGCATAATATTAAAAAATGTTATAAAGCTCGAAAACTCTGTATTACTCGTTTTTAATCAAATAATTTACAATAAACAATAGTCTTATTTTAAGTTTTGCGTTGTGTTAACTATTTCTTTCCAATAGAAAAAAAAGGTTTCAAATTGTTCCTTTAGACAACATCGTAACGAATATTACGCGCTCCGATTGTAAATTATTCCAGCTAGTTTAGCAAGTAAACAATCTTTTTCATTTCATAAACCTGGTCTTTCAGAAAGCAAACCGATCCTCGGCAAACAGCTTCCGAATCTCGCAATTCATCATCTTTAAATCAGAAGCCCAAACAAGCCAAGCGTTACTTGGCCCTAAGCGGACATCGTTCGGCGCGAATTCGCGGGCGTCAATCCCGCAGCGTCATTGCGCCGCAGGTTCGTTCTCGTTGGGCGCCATTGTCGGCTGTCAGCACGTTCGGTGCCGGAGAGTTTGCTCGGGCGCCTTAACGCAAAGCAAAGCCGACGCGAGCTTGCGCCTCTGTTGTCGCGCGCATAATTAGACGGAATCCGCATTAATCCACCAGGCAGGGTAGTAGAACTGGCGGCGGCGGCTTTAGTTGCGAGCGTTATTGATAAAGCTCCCGCAGCTCTCTCTCTCTCTCCCGAGCCCGCCGGTCAACCTCATCCTGGCTGCTGCGCCGTGTCAATACTGTGGGCAGGTATTGACGCTTTCGCCGGCCGCATGCGTGCGCTGCTGATGCTGCTTCTGCCCTCGTGTCGTCTTTGTCCCTCTTGATGCTAGGGCTGCTGATGATGGCGATGCCGCCGCTGGTTACGTTATAAGCGCGTTAATTTTTAAACGATCGGGCTCGTTGTTGCGCTTTTGGGTGCTCCACGCTTTGATGGGAGTGAAGTTAATGGGAAAACTGAAAACGACGCTGATGGTGTTCTATTAGTTGGTTTTTATTCAAAAATATAAAGTACATTGATAAAAAATTGTAATATAATGCGTGAAGCTCATATTTATTTGTAAAATTTAGTCATATTATGTCGTAACGATGGACAGGAGAGAGTTGCGATTCTATTTTGAACCTTAACGATCCTCCGAACATTTATTTGTGCAACAATGTAAACTCCTACTGATCTTCGAGGCCATCAATTGAGTTGTCAAGTTTCTTTAGCAATCATCAACAATTGTCCGCTTCCTCCTAAGTAACAATATCAGTTTTTCCATCCTGAAAGAGAATTTATTAGCTTCGTAGGCAGAAAAGACTCGCTCCTCCCAATTATCTTGGCCCTCTTATCCGCCGTGGAGTTTACTGTATCGGGCAAGTTCTTGTACTCATAGCGGCTCGTGATCCGTACCTCTCGCTAATGACACTCCTTTAGCTCCCCCCTCGTCCTCGCCCTAACAGACTCGTATCGCTATCAGTCATCCCGCCGGCTCCTCTTGCATCTATCGCTATTTGTCGCCTATCTCTCCGTATGCATCCGAGTTTCTCTGTCTGTCTGTCCGTCTGCCTGTCTCTGTCCTCGCTGCTCGTGACGTGCATGATGGTTATATGCAGGGAGAGGATAGAGAAAGAGAGAGAGAGAGGGGGCGCCCCTCTCCCCCGTAAACCCGGCGGATTACAGCCGGTGCAATTAAATGTTCCGAGATTGTGCTTAGTGACGAGTGTCGATCGATCTGTACGTTTTACCTCCCACCGCTCCCCTCCTGTCCTTTGGATATATATTTTCGCTCTTTCTCCCGCTGTCGTTGAATACGCAATAATGCCGCTGGAGGGCACGAAGCAGCGGGCTTTCTAATTGACGTGCAGCTGTGTGACCCGATGACATAACACTTTACGACAGTGACATTGAGGATCATCCGATCATCGTTGCGCGCATGTTGTTGACTCTTACCCGACGCCAACGCCGACGCTGCGTTTTGCCAATCTACTTGTGGCGATGCGCGAGCACGCGGCTTTTGATCCTCTGCGAGAGTGCCTGCATTTATCGGCGCCTGGCTCCGGGTCATTGTTGCGTTTCTCGTTATCCGACGGCTTTGCCGCGACTGATTAGGAAAATCAAATTAAACTTCTATCAGCGGATGTCAGTACATAATGCGTTGGATCAAATCGTTTAATCAAATTATAGGATGTTGAATTTGAGGTGATCCTAGCAGCGTAATATGCAATATATTCGTTTCCAGAAGCCTATTATTATTTCATCATTCAAATAATGACGAGTGTTTTGGATGGATAAGTGGAATTTCCCTCCATTAAACTACCTGCTCATATCAGCCTAAATTATAATTAATCTATACCTAGAAGTACCAAAAACTATTCTTGGAAATAAAGTACTGCATTAACAATTGAAATCTTTAGTATGTAAAATCTCATACTAAAATAGCACCGTACACCAAAGTGACAAAAACATTTTTAACAATCCCATTCGGAAAATCGGATGGAAAACTCTGTGGATGATAGCTCGCCCGGGGAACTTCGATTTGCATAATACCGTCGGAGCATTTTCGGCATTTGAAAGCAGATAAAAATCCGTTCTTTGGTACACACATTCAACAAATAAAAATCCATACTCGTAAAAGAAATGAAGCTCGCCTTAGGAGCCACTCCTCGCGCGCTCTCCGGCTGCCATTACATTATCCGAATTTTCAGATCCTCGCGCGCGCTCGAGAGAATTCAAATATGCAAAGCTTAGCGCTTAGAGGATAGGACCGGGTCAAAGTCGTTGAATTTAACGAGGCTGTGCTCTCTCTCTCTCTCTTTCTCTCTCGCTCTCTTTGAGATTCGAAGAGAACAAGAAAAGAGAGGAGGGCTCGAGAGGAGATAGCGAACCGAGAGCTTGATATTCCTCCCAATCTGGGGATGTAAGCGCCGAAATACTTAGCGTCTGTTATGAAAAACAATCCTTACAGCCGAATCGATAAATAAAAGTGTTTTCGCCAAAGTACTTAAGAGCTGTTGTCTTTAAGAGTGGAGGGAGATTTTATCGAGGTTTACAAAGTGCATTATGTTGTTAAAAAATAAATTAGTTTGGTCAATTTTAAAATAGAAGATTTGTTCAAATAAAAGTTTGGAGCCTTATTTGTTAAAAAGATTAAAAGCCTTAATTTTAAAGTTTCGGTGAAAGAATTCGAAAAAAAAACTTCACTGGAATGCAAATTTAAATCCAGGATATAAGTTCTCTTCACAACTTACTTGCAATCTCTCTTTTACAAATGTCGGATACTCCGTCTTTCTCTCGGCTTCCTCGTTGTTACAAATTCCAAGAGCATTCACGCACTCTTCTGTTTAAGAGAAGAAATGGAACTTGCTCTCTCTCTTTCTCTCTCTCTCTCTCTCTCGCTCCTGCTCAGATATATATTCAAGTGCGATGCTCGTCACGAAAGGACGATGAGGACTATGAGGACGGCGTCGCAGCGACAATTGCGTTTAATTGTCAGGAAAATACGCTCCGCCAGTAACTCCATCTCTTCGTAACGCTTTTTTTCGCTCCTCGTCGCCTCCTTCTTTCCCGTATTTTTCGTTGCTCTTATCGCGACGTCTCCTCTTTCTTGGCAGCGTCTCGCGCAGCTTCTTGCGCTCTCTCGCGCGAGAACTGCTGTTCATTAAGGCGCGATTTCGTGAGTTCTCGGAGACGAAAAATACGCTTAAACAAAGTGCAAAAAGAACACCGGAGAAGATTCGCGACGCTGCTGCCCGGGAAGAAGAAAGAACAGGTTCGAGTTTTCTCGCTAGAAATGAATAATCGCCGCATTTAAGATTCTTTTTACATGATTCGCGTCCGAAATGCTCGTCGGGTGACGAATTTTACATGGCGAGAGACCGTCCGAGCTTTTTTGCAATTTACAGCGAGCGCTGCACTTTAACCTTAATAAATTGCATTTAATGAAAGTGAAACATTCAATATTTGCATTCAAAATGAGATACGGAAGAATGCCGACGCATTTGAAAGACTGGCATTTTCTCTAGTCTCATTCTAGTCCCATTTATTTTCCCCCCACGTAGGAACGTGCTCCGGCTCCGCTTTCCGCGATTCTCATTTACATCCGCGTAACTTTTAACGTCATGATTTTGCATTTTCCAAATGGGACTGACGGATGATGGCTGCGGCTCCGTGGAAAAAAATTTAATAAAAGCACGGAGAAAGAGATAACAGAAGATCATTAGAGAGGGAGGGGGAGAAATGAAGGGTTAAGGTCGATCGATAGTCGGCCGCCTGCAGCAGTGATATTTTCGATTAAGCTCCCCGGCACGAGCTAGAATGACGAGCGGCCGAACGGAAGATAGGAAATGGAGGACGCGACGGAGAGAAAGGGACGAGCTGATAGAGACGGAAGAGGTCATAGCGGGCATAAGAGTGGCATTTACCGACCAAATGACGTAGGGACAAAAACTTGCGGAGAGGAAGAGAGAGAAAGAGAGAGAGAGAGATAAATGGGGAGTTGCGAGGAACTGTAAGATAAACGCCGGCTGGAGGAGAATGATAGGCGGTGGGAAAAAGTACGGAGCGAAAAGCACAGGAGAGGTCGGGGAGTGTTGGTTTAGGAGGAATTGAGAGGCTCATTCTTATGGGTTGGTTTAAAATAAAAATGTTATTCAATAATTTATGAGTAAGGAAACGAAAGTACCTAAACAGGAAAAAAAGTAACTGAATAAGAGTTACTTTGTTTCATAGCGAGAAAAGATATAGGTGTTAATGAAATTTTACATCTTTTTATTTTCAAGTGTAAAAGAGTATTAGTATGCATCCTTTTAGATCAGAAATTATCTAACTTTCCGAATTTCAGTAACTTATTATAATTTTAAAGCTAGCAAAGTCAGTTTTTATAGCAACGAGTTCCAAAAGAATTCAGACGAGATCGACTCAGTTTTCAGTAACGCAGATCAAAAAAATCCCTTCGTAACTTACGAAAGACTCGGCGAACGTCTCTCGCCCTGGTCGTGTCCGGAGCTGCGCATGCGCGAGTCTGATCTACTCCTATCTGTGGGTGTCCGACGCCGCAGACGCGATCCATCTAACTTTATCATTTTATGATTCTGGATTTTCGCGCGAGACAGGAAAATGGGCCAGCCAGTTTCTCATCCTCCTGTCTCATCTTTTGTTACTGTTATTACGCCGAGGGGAGGGGAGAGCCCTTTGTACGTTTCTCTCGTCTCGCTGCTGAAGTTTGCCAGGTGAAGTTACGGAATCTGGGAATTGTTGCGGCGAGAAAATCTTCATTCTTCAGGCCTTTCATTCCCCCTATTTTATCAGATTAAAATACTTGTACTGATAAAATTGAATTATTCATTTGAAACTTTGCTACAGTGAATTTCACAATGAACAGAAGCGTTGCGATTCGTAAAAACTTTAGGTGTTGACGTAACTTAAAATTACATCATTATGCTATTTATAAATAATTAATATAATATAACTTCTGTAAATATTTCGATTTTTTATAGAAAAAAAATAATGAGTTAGCCCAGCTTCATTTATTAATATTTCAAGTATCCACAAAAGAATCTAGGAAAACCTCGGAAAAAAATTCGCAAAATCTCGCGCCATCATAAAAATTCGAGATATCACATGGAGCTATGAACTGAAAGCCGTATAAAAGCAAGCCATGTAGACTTAACCCATATCTCAGCTTCTTCAGCGTCCCTCATCTAGCCTCTCCTCATTCCCGGCCTGATCTCGTTGTTTTTACAACTCCGCTATCTCTGGCAGGCAGAGAGATCCGGCCACGAATTTCGGCCGCTCCTGAAAAGAATCGCGTTCGATTTATCAGAGATAAGCGGCGGAGATTACGGCCCGGGCCCGCTGCCATATTTCGTATCGCGATATTTTTACGAGGGCTGTATTTATGCGCTGCCGGTTTTGTCCTCTCCTGTTCCTTCCCCGGCGGGCCTCTCTTGCTCTGCTGTTATCTCTGTTTACGATTAAATAAGGGTGCAGTGTGCCGCCCGTTGATACCAGGGGAAAGAATAACGTCGTAGGTTCGGGATGATTCAATTAACGATTGACGGATGATGCAGTGCTTTGTTTGCTGTGCGTTTGACTCTCTTAATGCGGAGATATCGGTGCGATTGCTATCTTTGGGAGAAAATAGGACAGGAGATGTAGGGGACTTTTGGGTATATTGTTTTTGCTACTTGAGAGAAATGATATTTTGAGGAGTTGTGTGATGTTTTGATCATATATAAATATTGTTTGAATTGCAGTTGTGCGTATGGTGAAGTTGTATAATACGTACACTGAGAAAAATGTTTTCTAAAAGTTACTATAAATGTACGAAAATTTACTATAATTTGTGGTAACGCGAGGACATACTTTCACTATGAAAAAAATTAATATATTTGAATAGAAAAATTATTA
>JAWWEO010000045.1:23518094-23566821 GCA_035582975.1 Ormyrus labotus | reverse complement strand
TCGCGGCTCTCCTTCTCCTCGACGACAGGCGTAAGAAAAACAATTCGCGGAATTAGTTTCTGTTAATATTTATTTTCCTTGTTCGGCGCAACGGAGCATTTCCTTGTGACGGCGGAATATCCGTCACAAGATAAAGACTGCTTATTTTCCCAAAGCAAAATTAGTCGCCCTTCTCCCCGAAAAAGCGTCTCTCTCGGCAAAGTTCCGCGGGAAGTAATACAATCGGCGAAAACTCGCGGGAAGACAAACCGAAATCGTATTTAAACAGAGAGAAACACGGAGCAGATAAGAGTGCACACGGTTTAAGCCCCCGGACGAGTTACAAAAGTCGTAAATAGGCATTAAAAGGAGAGAAGAGGCTGCCGCCGCCGCCGCCGCCGCGCTGCAGTGCGGATAAGCCGGGGTGCGCGGCGGGCGACCGCCTCCCGTCCCGGCGGCGGGGAGAGATCGCGGTGTAGAAATTAAACAGCGCGAGAAGGAAAATCGGCCGTACGTGCGGGGAAAGGCGCCGGAGACAAACAATCCCAGGCAGGAAGAAGGAGGGGGGAACAATGCCGCGCGCCCCGCTGAAAAGCCGCCGCCGCCGCCGCGGCCTCCCCCTCTTTTCTTAAAGGCAGCCGAGGAGGAAAATGGAATTTTCTTTTTTGAGGGGAGCGGAGAGAGAGGGCTGAAGCGGCGAAATAATGGAGGCGGCGGAAATAAGCGATAAGCGACGGAGATAATAAGAGGCGGAGAGGAAAAGCACGACAGTTTGAATATGGAAGCCGAGCGGAGAGCGAGAGAGAGATTTTAATCTCGAGCCCGACTAAAAATGCAGTTAGATTCTACGCATTCAAGTTGGCGTTTCTCTCGCTTGACTTTGGTTATTATTAAAGTTGGCAAAAAGGCGTTACGGTAAGAAGTCGATAAGGGCGACTATGAAAATCAGCGTTAACAATATTTTCGAACTGCCCTTCTTAGAGAAAGAAGTTTCGTTCTTATCCTTTTTTTTTTAGAAAAAATTCAAGTTAAACCTCGGTTTTATGAGCCCTGATATTTTGAAAAGAAATTTTTGTTTTTGCGCGCAGAGTTTACTGCTTGAATACGAAATTTTTTCCCGACGTTTGGAGGAATCTACGAAATTAAGATAAAAAAAATACACTAAAATACAGCGCCTCGCATTTTACCTCCGGTTTTAAAAACGTCTCGCGATAAAAAGGCGAAAAATCTTATCGCAAAATGCATTTTCAATCTTGACGGCCCTCCTCGAACGCGGCGAATAAAAGCGCATCGAGCAGCCCTCTAAATTCTCATTAAAAACAAGGAATTCTCCGGGCTCCGTTAATCTCCTTCCTCGGACTTTCCCGAAAAGGCCAGGGAACCGCCGTACAGCTGTACTTTAATCTCCGTCATTCTTTTTGTTTCCCCCCCTCCCACTCCTAGCTTTTCTATCTCAACACGGCGTGCAGGCACTGAATGCAAATTCCAGTCGGCGGAGCGAAAGAGGAAAATTTACAGGGAGGCGGGGAAAGAGAGAGAGAGAAAGAGAAAGAGCGAGAGGGAGCTAATAAAAAGGAAACACGTATTACGGGTGCCGCGGAAATCAAGAAAATGAACCGCGCATATTAAAGCAAAGGCGATCGCGCGGCTCCCTTCTTTTACTCGCTTATGCGCATGCTGATTTTTAATGGGTTTCGATTATACCCGCGTAACTTTTATGGCTCGCGCATAATTCTCTGCGATTTCATTCATTTCGCACATTTCGGTCCTTCTTTATATCTGTGCGCGCGCCGGCATTTTCCAATGGCGTTACTTTTATCGTTTTCTCCTGCAAACGAAAGCTCCCCCGACCCCTCGACATCAATTGTTTCTCGGCGTTGTTAAGAAACAAAACATATTTCAATAAAAAAAAGAGACATGCAAAACGATCGTCCAGCTAAGCAGATTACTCTCGGACACGTTCCAAGAGCGGCTGCTCCTCCTCCTCCTCCTCCTCGCGAAAGGATCAGCCTCGCCGGAGGTTCCACCCGGCAACGCGGAAGTTCCCCCGCACACGCGAGTTTCCGGGATATATCCTCGCCCGGGGCCTCTTTGCTCTCGCGCGCTCGATAAACAACAATTAAAGCCGGAAGCCCGCGGCGACGGGACAGAAAGAGAGGAATCTAAAAGGCGAAAACCTCTTAGCGACGTTTAATTGCCGTAGGGGGAGGGAGGGCGGAAAATGACGCCGAGATAAGGGACGAGAGAGAGAGAGAGGCGTTGAAGCCGAGAGAGCCCCGAGGTAACGGCACGGAAAAGTTCGAGGATGTGCGCGGTCGGAGATTCCTTTTCCGAGTCGTCGATGACATTTGTTAACAAATTAGCGAGCGAACGGAATCAATTTAAAAAAAAAAAAGATGCCGGTTCGTAAGCTCGTAAAGATTTCGTTGATTGGCCCGCGGTGTCGAGGCGATTTCGAGGGTGAATTAACTTCTGCGCGTTATCGACGAAATTCGGAATTAATTTTTATGATTACCAGAGGAGAGAATAGAAACATGTAAATTTCGACGATCCAATCTGGGGCTCGTGCGTAATAATAATTTAAACTCCCGAAGCCGTTTACGGAGAAAATCGATTTTATTAGTTCGACAAGATAACCGGGCAACCTGCCCCCCCTCCGGGCACCGATTCGAGTGCGATAGCTTATTTTACGATATGGAAGCGATGATGCTCGTAACTATTATTTTATCTTAATGATTCGCTATCGATTAATGCCACCGACAACAGCTTTCCCCGCGGTGAAGATTATAAAATAAACATTTCATCAGGCGCGCTCTTTTTAATATCGCCTTTTTTCCGCGGAAAATCGTTGCGGCCGAAGCTTCGGTTTGTACGGAGTATAAAAAAGATTTTTGAAATATCCGCCAAACAATGCACTTTTTCATTATACGTTCCGCGTGTAATATTCCGCTCGCGCTCGTCGTGTTTTAAAAGATTTAATAGCCCGTTATTAGTTAACATGGTGGGGCGAAAATTTGAAAAGCCCATCGGACAATGTTTACGCGATACCCGTCGAAAACAAAAAACCAGCTCCCGCAAAAAAAAGTCAATGGAAAATTGCAAAAAAAAAAAAAAAAAAAAATTCAACGCTCATTCCTCCGAAATTCGGAAAAATACAATCATCGCCGGAAAGAACCTCCGACAAATCCGCGAAAATCCCCCGGCGATGACCATCAGCCCGCGCTTTAGCCCGGCCGGGGGGGCCGACAAGAAAAGCTCGACCGGGAGAACCTTAGAGAGAGCGCGCGGCAGCAGCAGCGGGCTGTGCTCGCGAGCAAATAAAGGGATATAAAACGAAAAGAGCCGCTCGCCGGGCGCAGCAGCCGGGCAAGAAGCGGCGACGCGGCATAGCAGGGCCACCGGCGGCGCATTTGCATACAAACGAATTGGGGATTTCATTCGTACGCGCACACGCACGCACACAGGGACGCGCGCGGAAGCGAGAGTAAACCTCTTGCCGCGCGGATAAAGAAGACGCGCGATATGTGCGTTTGACGTTGAAATATATATATATAAACGAGAAGTCGGCGGAAAAAATATATATTGCTTTATTAACGTACACGCGCGGCCCGGCTCTCCGTCCTCTTTCATTTTTCGGCGCTCTTTTGCATTTTCGCGCCGCCGCGCGGAATGGAAATATTCCCCGAGTCGAAAAAGAGAAGACGCGCGCGCGCGCCGACACCGAGAGAGAGAGAGGCTCGCGTCGCTTTTCTAAGGGAGTTCGTAATTAGAGCGGCTTTTTCGCGGTGCGCGTTTTTTGCGAGTGATTTTTTTTTTTTCTTCTTCTGCTCGGAGGCCAAAGTTTCCGGATTATTTGCGAGTATTCCTTTTGATAAGTGTGGAATAATTATAAGCGGCAAGGGAACGCAGGTAATAAACGGGGCTGCGAAATGGATTTCGTAAATGAATTTTGAATATTTAATAATGCGCTACGATTATTATTATTATTATTATTAATACGGGATAATAATCGAAACGGCCGTAGCTGGTCGTTTACCTTTGGTGTAATTGCGTTCAAAGCGAACATTTGCAGCGCAAACAAAATCGAAACGGCAGCAGAAAAAAAAAACTTATAATTTAATTAAACGCGTAATACTGTAATTAATAACTTAATGAGCTCATTAGCAGGGATTTTCAAAGTACTGCCTTAATCAAATTATTGTTTCGTGGATATAATCATAATTATACTCTTACATCTAGAGTAAGTAGCCGACCGATACGTATATCACTGTGTAAATGCAAATAAACACCATTTAAAACAAAAAAGATATCATCAGCAACAAGATTAAACTCAAAAAACAATCCCCACCTTACTATTTACATTCTACGAAAAGTAACATTACCCAGCTGATTTAATTCCATAATAAACAAAGATGCCTTCGCCGAAGCCCGGCAAACAATCCCCAGTACTTTTCAGCGCTCGGCGCCATTAATTTCAGCTCATATACGAATGCGCGGCGGCGACAAGCGCGCGCGCGAAATCATCGGCGATCGCGAACAAAAGCGCTCTCTCCTTTTTCTCCCCGGGCCTCGCCGCGCGCGATATTTGCCCCGTTCCGCGCTCTGCGGGCTCTTATCTGCATGCCGCGATCTTTCGTCAAGCCATAAATCGACCGCTCGCAGTTATTTCGCATAAAACCACAAGAGCGCGCGCGCGAGGGCCTTTGTCTCTTCCCTCTCTCTCTCTCGCTCTGCGCGAAATGAACGAAACGGGCAGAAAAAAGAGGTAGAGAGAGAGAGAGAGAGAGAGAGAGAGAGAGAGAGAGAGAGCCAGCCGGCGGCAGGAAATATTCGTATGTATATCATTTCGGTATCAGCGGCGCGTTCGTTATCCTTTCGCCCGTCTCCGGACTTTTGTCGTACTTAACCGACTGCCGCGGGAGCTGAGATATAGAGTGCGATATTTATATTTTTGCGAGGGGCAAAAAAAAAAAAAAAAAAGAAGCGAGGGAGGGGTCGAGTGGGAGCCGTCGACTCTTTCGCGTTGGCTTCTTCGCGCGGAGTAGGAAATTGAAAGGGGGATCGATTCGAATGAACGGCTGAATTTTACAAAATTTTATCATTAAGCGATTCCTTTACTGGAGAATAATAATATTTTTTCCCTTTTTCTGTTTCAGGTGAGTACTTCGTTTACAGTGGCAATAGTTTAGACTCTTCCGAGGAGCGTAAGTAAACCGAAAATCCACGAGTGTATATAGTGTATTATATTACAATTTTCGATTTTAAACCAAAAGCAGTCGGTACAAGTATTTATGCGTTATCACGCTTATCGAATGGAGCCCACATTGAACCGACCGAAAATTACTAGGAGGCTTCGAAACGGAACGATCCACCTAAAAAAAAAAACAAATTCCAGCGCCGCGGCCGTAATAAAACAGCCGGCAGCTCCCGCCGCGCCGTTCCCCAAAAATTCAGCTCTCCCGGCGGAAGCTAAGAAACAATACTCCGCCGCTGAAAAACAAAAAAAAAAAAAAAAAAAAGACCGGCTATCGTCCTTCAAATCGGGCTTTAATTTAAGTTCCTCGGCTCTCTCGCAGTTTTACAACGGAAGCGACAATGGCCAGCATCGGCGCTGGCGCATAAATCATGCAGCCTCCTCTCTCTCTCTCTCTCTCCGCATTATCGCATACGCCATTAACCATCGCACGTTAGACTCTCCCTTCCCCCCCCCCCCCACCCCCCTCCGGCGGAGCGACGCGCTCCGTGCGTGTATCCTCGGGGCCGCGCGCTCGGGTCTGTGTAAATTTGCGGCGGCGTGTGCGAGCGTAACACCCGTGGCTTGTTTCCCAGATAACGTTTGCACGAGTTACTGCGGACTGCGCGCGCGCGCACACACTGCCTGCCTCTCTCTCTGCCGGAGCGTGCCGGCCGAGACAAAGGGACTGCAGCTCGCTACTGTTCTCGCGAGCGAGCTTCGGCCTAATCTCCGTCTGTCTCTCTATGGGCTGCTGCGAGGAGGTTTATAGTTTCCCCTCCCGCCGGGCGGGGAGGGAGGCGAGCTTGATTTTCAATCGTCTTAGTCGGAGGATGTGTGCTTAGGCTTCGTTAGGATCGGAGTGGAATTCCGCAGGCCGATAATGTCGGGCTTAGTTGGATGAATGGCCGGAGAGTTTTTAACGGGATACGTTTCGCGGTGGGTGGGGGGGGAGACGGAGTCTTGCGACGGACGCCGTTCGGTACAGGAAATCGGTTGGAATTCGCGATAACGGGGGTTGGATTTGTTGAGAATTTTTGTTTTAAAATGTAATGCACAGATTAATGCTATGAAATTAAAACTTATTTTATTCGAACGCGCGACATTACATAATTTCGGGCGGAACGGACAAAATTATTAATTCAATATTAGTCGTTATGCAAATGGAGCGTGCTGAAATTAATTTAGGAAACAATGTTCAAAACTTGTTGAACTCGTTACGACGACATAAATTAATGCTCCGTACGAATGCGTTACGAAGGAATAATTATTTGTTCGTTTAATATAAATTTATATGTCGTACCATTCCATTAACGAACTGAAAATAGTCATGTCGCTTAAACCCACGAGAAATTCTGCATTTTTAGCCGCAATTCTGAATATCCATTCGAAACATTAATAACATTTTCTTGCTCGCCGGAACTGCATTTACTCAACCGCCCGCGCCGTAACTCACTCCGCGGACGTAAAATATGCAATAACGTAATTCAAGCCCACTATTCCCGTCACCCGAACCTCCGCACTCGCCGCCGTTCCTCCCCAAAAGAGGAAACCGGTCACCATCCTCGAAAAACAACCGGCTCGAATCTTCGACTCCCCGGCGAAGACGTCGTCGGCCTTCTCAATCCCGCGGAATCGGGAGCTCCGAGTCAACTCCCGCGCAAATCCGGGGTTGCTAATTGAAACGCGCCGCGACGCCTCGCGGTAAATCGTCGTTCTCGGGATTCTCGCGAGCGCCGCCCCGATGTACGCGAGACAATGGCGCGCGCGGCCGAGTGACTTGCGAGCGCGAGCGAATCCCTCGCCCCTCGGATTTCTCCGAGCGACGCCTCTCTCGCGAAAAAGGGAGAGGCGGTTTTGTCGCTTCGAGAGGTGCGGCTTTCGTTTCGATGGACGGAATTTCGAGAGTTCGGGGAATGCGTTATGGTATATACGGCGGGCGTCAGTTGGCGGATCGGGTTGTTTCGAGGGCCGTTTCCTTCTGAGTTTGATATTCGACGAATATCGAGCGATGAATACGAATAAGTGCATTTTAAACGATGGTGGAATGTTTATTTTAGTACGTTAAAGAAGAAAAATTGAATTAAATGTAAAATCAGAGGTTATACACATTCCCCTTTATAATATCCATTTATCGTTGAGCTTTAAATTTTTCGTGTACCATTGTTTATGCACGCAACGTAAATCAGCGTTTAATTATTTTCTGTAAAGGCTCACGGAGAAGAAAATAATATCATTTCATCGGAATGATAAACGAACAAACGAATTTCGTCGAATTGTTTTTCCGTGTAAAATTCCAATTAATTCCGTTTAATTTCAAAGCTCCGGGAGAAAAATTCCGCAATTCCGCGTACAAAAATATTCGGACGCGCGTCACTCTTCAAAAGGAAAACGCGCGACCCGAAACGTCAACCGTCTACTTCCCTTAATATTTCATCAACAGGCATATCACCCGCCGCCCCGGATTTGATTAATTTCCAGTAAATATTCACCCGATAATACGGCCCGCATCGACCTTTACGCGATGAATAAATATCAATTTTCGACCCCCCCCCCTCCCCTCCCTCCCCCACTTGCATGCATGTAATCAAGCTCTGATTTTCTTTTTTCTACCGCGCGGCAGCAGCAGCAGCAGCAGCCGAGTGATGAAATTTCGAGCGCGTATACCTCGGACAGCCGTAATTCGATAACTCGTTCTTCCCTGAAAATGGAATTTCGCTGAAATTTTATACTTGATTATCGACGGGAAGTTTCCGGATTGATTTTCGGTGTTTTCTTTAATTATACCGATAACCTTTCGTAGCTCTCCTAAAAATCTTGAAAATAAAATCAATTTCTTTCGTAGAAAACCAAAATCGTGAATGTCTAGTTGCAAAATACATTTACAACAGCCTCGAACGTATCTCCGTCGGTACTGTAATCAGGAAACCTGCCCTATTTTCCGCCGTACAAGATCGCCTGACGCGTCTAATTCTCGGCGAACGTTAACGCAGACTAAAGGAGGGGGACGACGACGACGTTAACGATAAATCCCGCGGAACGCCGCGGCGATAAAGAGCCACAAAGCCCGAGCCATCTTCGGGATAATCGGGGAAACTCCGGCGTCAACAGTCATTTCTTTGACGCGGTGTGCGGTGGCGGTACGCACAAAAAACTGTGAGCCTCGGCGGCGGCAGCGGAGGGGTGGAGGAGGAGGAACAATGGCCTAAGTACACGCGGAAATTTCTCCCGGTGAATCCGACTGACTAATGCGTGTGCCGCTGACGTGTAGTTAGAGAGACAAACGGAGCTCTCTCGGCAGGCCGGCCGGAGAGAGAGAGAGAGAGAAGGACGGAATTACAGGGGGACTCGGAGAAATAGACACGGTAAACGCGAGAGAGAGCCTCGGAATGAGAGGAGAGGAAATAATACTTACCGAGGAATAATAGAAATTATACCGCAGAGAGGGAGAAGGAGGGAAACGGAGCAGCCGCGGAGGGAGCGAAGGACGGAGGTACGAGGATGAGGACGCGGATTGATTTAACGGTGTTTATTATTCATGCTTTCGGCTCGCTGGAGATCTCCGCGTAATTGACAGTTTTATTACGGCAAGGAAAATAATTAATAACCGCCGAGCTTCATTCCTTCTCGAGTCCGATGCAATAAATAACTTCTGACTAACGGCTAAATTTATAAAGGACGCCGCACAAAAATACGTATTATCTCGAATCGCGTAAATCGCGAGAGCCAAAAGACGCGACCGCCCGAATTTCTTCGGCCCTTATCGAAGCCGAGCAGCCGCGCGCCGATTGCAAATTCCGAAGCGAGGCCCCTAATTCAGTCTTAGCCCGGCCAGCCGTCGCAGCAGCAGCAACTTCTCACAGCCGAGCGACGGCGGCGGCTGCGACGACACCAGCTGCGTCAATTTGCGCGCGGCGATGGCGGCGGCGAGCCGTGACGACGTCATTACGCGAAGCCCGGGGTCATCCATCGCCGGGGTGCGTCGTCGCGTGCATCGCTATCGATCCCCCCGCCGGGGCGCATCTACGACCCCCTCCCTCCCGACAAAGTCCGCGGGGCTGCCAAGTTGTTGCTGTTTTTAGGAGTAGCTTTTTAGGGGGTGGTTGGAGGCGAGGAGGGAATTTTGTTTTATTGGCTTTGCGGGTCGGATGATGGAGTTATCCTCTTTGGGTGACGTTAAACGAGTCGGGGAGTTTTCTCGGTGTCGGGATGAATTTGATTTTAAACCGGTGACTAATTCTGTGACGTAAGGGTTCAGTATCGAATGGAGGTTTCTTTTAGAATACCGAGAATTTCCAGTAGTTCGGTTTATCCTCGCTGCGCTCTTTCGAGGCGTAAGTAGAAATGGTCAAGATGAGTCAGACGGAACTGAAAAGATTAACGGGGGTAGTAAATTGAAAATGTAAATTGTATAATAATTGGGAATTCGCATTCGCGAATACGCAGAACAAAGAATTCATTTTGAAAAAGTTTGCGAATCCATTTTTTGAATAATACCGTAAATTTTTTTACAACGAAAATTGAAAGCGAAATACAATTTCCGGAAAATTGCAGAATCGCGGCTTCGTTAAAATAACAATACTCCCGAATCGGCAGCGTCTTTCGCAAAACTTTAATTCCAAAAAAGTTGCACCGATCCGGCCAATTAAACGGACAAAAAAGGAATTTTTCAGCGGCTCGCCCATTGCCCGGGTAGCTTCGTAATTGTTATCTCGATCGACTCGCGAAACTTGCGCCGTTGCGTAAACAGAGAGGGCATTTATCCATTTTTCCCGCGCGACCGTTAAGCCCCTTTTTGTCGCTCTCGGCGTCGTTATAGCGTTTAAAATGTTTGTTTGCGTTGGCACGTGGCACCCGGACGGGGGAGGAGGAGGAAACTTTTTGAAAAATTGCCGTGTTTTTGCGCTCGAAATGAAATAATGCTTTTTTAAAAGTAGTTTTCTAGCGCGAATTCGAGAGGGGGACGCGTCCTCGGCGTTAAACAAATTTTGTGTTTTTTTTTTTCTTTTTCCGGAAAAGGCGCAACTAGAATTTAGTTGTTTGAAGAGTACGAAAATACAATATAAAAATTAAATTAATTTCGACAAAGATTTTTCGATTTACCGTTTCTACTCAGAGTCTTGTATTATTGACACTTAAAAGAAAATTCTTCGACGTCACAAGGTAAATTCCTACACAAAGTGCATTTAAATCTCGTCGGTTTAACGCCTTAAAACCCCCCCGATTCCGTTCCTTCTCTCCTCCGCGCTTTAAGCGCAAAGGCGTCATCGCTTATACGAGCGAGGAAAATTCAAGCCCGGAGGGGGGCCGTTCGACTCGTAACCGACATTTGCATAATCTATTTGCTTATTCATTCATTTCGTCGCGCGCAAAAACGCCCGGCGTAAACACGCACGCGACTTGGCATTCATGAACACCGTCGCCGCCGTCGACGCCGTTGCAAAAACGAGCGTGGCTGCCACCGCAGCGTAAACAATCCCAGCGCCGAGTCTCGGCTCCTTTAGTTTTGTGTCGGTGCGTTATTGCCCCCCCCCCCGCTCTCTTCTTTTTCTTTCTTTTGCTCGAATTGCGCTTTTGCTTCGTGAGAATTCTCCTTTTTTGAGATCCGAATTGTTCGGTAAAGAATGTTTCACGCTCCTTTCGATGTGATTCGTGATTATTCACAAAGATTTTTGTGCTTTGTGTTTTACACTCGTCTGCCCTAAATATAATCTTAATAACTTTATTCATTTAAGATAGTAACACTGAAAATTAGCCTCGTTCAAGACAGAAATTTCAAAGCATCAGAAACATCTCCCGTTCAAAAGCTTTCCCGCGGCAGCGTCAAAACTACCCCCAATTTTACTCGGGCTCGTCCAATTTATTCTTACAAGCAGACGTCCTTTGTTTTCGAAATCTACATTCAATCAGCCCGCGCAAACAATTTACTCTATCGCCGGCTCCACTTTCGATTGTTCCGTCTGAAGCACTCCGACCGCTTCTTCTTATCCCCCCCTGCTTCGCTTCTCTCTTTGCCGGCTTTCGTCGCGCGGCGCGCTCTCGTCTGCCTCGCTCCGTCTGTTACCACTTGGGCGCGCTGCTGCTGCGCTTGGCTGCGAGAGAGGTGTGACGCAAACGCGAGACGAGACGGCTGAAATAAAGACGGGCATTTTGTCATCGTCCCCCGTCCCCCCCTCGCCCCGCTCCCGCGAGACTTACCTCAGTCGAGTCAGTCGAGCTTGTCACGGAAATTCCTGACGACGAGCGTTGAATGCGGATGGTTTAACGGTTTGAATTACGCTGGAAATGCGCTTCGAATAAATGGTTTACGAAAAGGGGAACATTTTCGAACGACGAGGTTGGGGGGTCTTTTGAATTACTTGGAAATTAGGAGGCCTCGGGATTGTGGATTACAATGTATTTTAACGTTCAAAAGAAATTTGGCGGATTTCTGTGTTTTATTAATGAAAGGGTATTACGTCGTTATCGCGAAACAATATATTTCATTGTATACATTATTATCTTCGAACCCAACTGCCGTACCTGCAATCCTTCAGCTCGATGCCATTAACCTGCGGAATAATTTAAGTATTAATAATATAAAGACAGTCGTTACGCGGAAGCAGAATTAAAATTAAAACGTACATTACTGCAAAAGTACCCCATTAGGTAAGCGGTCGACTCGCAAAGCACATTCATTATTCAAAATACCGGTCAAAGGGAAAAAGAGTCCGCTTTTATGCCTTTTTTCTAAATACACTATTAATAACCCGGCGGCGCATAGCTGACCAATTACCGTAATAGAAACATTTGTATCCATTAATCCGTTTATCGATAAAAGTTGAAGCGGCTCCATCGAGATTATACCATCCAGACATAATTAATTAAAACACATCAGACCAATCCATCAATTCTGGCCGGCGGCGGCGCGAGAGGCGCGAGTAATCAATCAACGGACTTTTGAATTCCTTTTATTCGCCGCCTAGCCGAGCGAACGTAATCATCGATGACAAGGACAAATACGCGCCCGGAAAAGACGGAATCGAAAAGCCGGGCCGGCCGCCGGGAAAAAAACATGACTTCTCCTCTGTAACCTCCGGGGCTTTTTCGAATTTACTCCGGGAAATGGGTGGAGCTGTTTTGATTGCTGCTTTTATATTGAAGATTATAATATTTTGTCAGTTATATATTTCATTGGACGTTTTGCAGTTTTAATCGGTAAATAATTAAGAACAGCTTTTTCGAAGAGTTAAATTTTCATGAAAGACAACGAGGTCGGTAATAACGAGCCAATTTTATTATTAAATCCACCCGATCCTTTGGAAAACTCCCTATTTCTTTCAGCTGCTTACACGAAAATCATAGCGATCGTCGTACCGCCTATTCAGCACTTCTCGTCTTTCAACCTCTCTTCATCCTTCGTCTCCGAAAAATGAAAAATCGAGCTTCGCGCTCGTCGTCCGTCTCTCTCCATCTACGTCATGTTAATCGGCTTGTCCAGCCTCCTCCCGTCATCCGTTATCGGCCGCGAGGATCTTCGTTTTTGTTTAAAGACCGGCGTCTCGGCTACAAATATTCCCTAGAACCGACGATCATACACTGCCGCCTTCTTCGGTTCCGCGTCTCTTGCTTACGCGACAGGCTTTTATTGAAAGCGGAGAAGAGAGGTGGCCTTCCCTCTTTGTTAAGTACTCGCGTGATTGATCAGTCTGGTATTGAGTTTTAATAATGTCCGCTCGGGTAGAATAATAGTGGCATTTTACGAGAGAAAACTTAGGTTTATCAGAGGAAATTGATATCAACAATCGAAACATTCGCCCGACACCACCTTCCGACTCACTGTATAAATCCCGCAGTCGTCCAGAGAAGACGTCCCCACCGAAGAGTCCGCGGGCCGACCAAACGACAGTTTCGAACTGCATACATCCGAAAGTCCCCCCCCCCCCCCTTCCCCCGCAAACCGGCGAACCCTCATCATGCCGCTCCTCGAAGACTGCAGCAGCCCAACGAAAAGTTCTTCGGCAGTCGGAATAGGCAGAGAGAGTGAGAGAGGCGGAGAGGAAGATAATATCAGTCGATCCAGCAGTGTCTGCAGCGGCGGGCCCGCTCATCACTTACGCAATTAGCGAAATTAACGAAGGGGACATTGACGAATGCGCGGGACCGAGTCGCGAGCCGCCGAGGCATTCGTCTAGTCTTTCTCTCTCTCTCTCTCTCTCTCTGCCTCCCGGCTGCGCGCGCGCCTCATCGATGCAAATTCGCCGGCTGCTGCCGATAAATTATTGTTTTAGTTCTCGCGAGTCGGGCTTTTCTCTACTCACCAGCCGCCATTAATATCCCGGTGGGTAGGTGTGGCTCTCTCTCTCTCTCTCTTTCACTCTCCGCCGGCGGCCGCTTTCTTTTCGACACTGCCAACGGAACTTCGGCGCTGACTCGGGATTTTGAATTTTTCTTCTCGAGCTCGAGAAAATTTTGACGAAAAGTGCATCTAGCAATTTTCCAGAAAATATATATTTACGAATTCGAAGTGAATTCAGAGACGCGAGCGAATAAAGGAGCGCTAAGAGACGCGACCTCCTTAATTTTCCTCGGCAATAAAGACACTCTCGGCGCAAAATCTAGTCAAAGCTTCAATTACTAAACACAATTTTCCTTTGGGCTCTCTATCATCCTCTCGCCTCGCGCACGCAAATCCCTATTTTGCTTTTCACCCTCCATACCCACCGCCTTTTGCGTTTTACCGCAGGCAACCTGTTTCACGGCTTGCTCCTTTTTTCGCTCTCCTCTCTCCTTTGCCGGCATTTGCGCGTAGCTTCTCCTCCGTCCTTCCTTTTTTTTCTCTTTTTTCTTTTATTTATTTCGAGCAATCTTCGCGGTAATGAGTCGCATGAAAAGTCCTCTCTCGGCTCTTTCTTTTCCTGACTTATTTTTTCTTTTTTTTTTTGGTTCAAAGAAGTAGGCTTCGCGATACTTAAAGACTCAACTTTTCATGAATAATTTTCTGCGCGGGATTAGCGATTACGTATTATTAAAGAACTCTTAGAAATATTTATATTCAACAAAACTCACAAGGTAACGAGTCCGTTGAAAACGAATGAAAATTACGTCGACAAATAGAAATGTTTCTTTTTTTTAATTTAAATTAATGCAATTAACAAAATCGTACAAATCTTGTCTTCAACCCCATGCATTTGCGTTTAAACCGACACAGTTCCCCAAAGTCACACCACTACCCACTAAAAATAATCATTACAAGACCCAAACGAGCCCCGCACCCCGAATAAGAACCAGACGCGTTCCTCCCCCCATCAACCCTTCCCTCCCCAGGAGTAAACCCGCGGCGATATTCGCCGGGCGTCCCGCGCGCGCGCAATCGGCCGGGTCAATTTTTTATCGGGCCATTAAGCCTCTGGCCGATGTCCGAAACTCTCCTCTCTCCCCTCGGCGCGCGCGGCAAACGACGTCGTTAACACGGATCATAATAGCTGTATCGGAGCGGCGGGCGGCGGCGTCGGCCGCCTACGCCAAACTGCTAATGATCCCTCGGCGATAAGTTATTACACCGGGCGCGCGCGCGGCCGTCGCACCTCTAATCTTCCGCGGGGGGGCTGAAAGAGCGACCGCTTTATTCTTCGCCCCGACTAATCGCTCCTCTTCTTCGTCTTCTTTTGTCACCTGCGTGCGCGCGGGGGTAATTTATGAAGCTTTTATGTCGGTGCGCGAGGAGGTGTCTGCTTTCGGGGCGAGTGGGGGACTTCGCCTCGCAAGCCGTCCCCGCGACTTTGTCACGGAGATTAAGGTGTTTATGGGGGTTTTATTCAGGGGGCTTGAGGTAATTTATAAGCTCGCCGCATACGACGTGTACGTGTGTCGTTCGAAGTTTATTTGTTTGCCGCTGCCTCGCAGAGGCGTTTCGTGAGATTCGGGAATTAATTTCTTTTTATGTTTCGTCGGGACGTTTAAGAGTGTAGGGGAATGTCATCTTTTGATACCAGAAAATTCCAATATAAGGCGATAGTTTTTAAAGATTCTGCTATTTATAAAGTTCAATACAAATACGTTTTCAATTTTTATAAAAATACCAAACTAATAAGAAACAACTCCTTCTTCGCAATAAATAAATCAAAATCCACTCTTAATCAACCGTCGGCTTTATCAAAACGGCGCACTTTATTAATTCTCGAAAAAAAAAAAAAAATTCGGCCAAAGCGTAAAATCCCCAGCTTCGTTTGAAAAACCAACGGCGAATTGGGTCATCCACCTCACCGCGGCGAGAGTCGTACCTCCTCTCTCTCTCTCTCTGCACCGCCGCGCGGAATATTTTTAACGAAGTTCCATCGTGTATTTTTAAACGACGAGACACTTGTAAAGCCCGCTTTTTTTTCTCCCCTTTCTGCGCCCGGCGAACCCGTCCGTGCGCGCGCACATGTGTGTGTGTGTGTATGTGTGTGTGTGTACGCGTTTACCTTTGTAATTATTTTTACAACGCCGAGCCGCGGCGGTCTGCCTTTGGCGAGCGCGCAATGTAACGAGAGAGGAGCCGTATCGAGGTTACGAGATTTTTTGTTTGTTGCCTTTTTTTTCAGTTTTGTCGGGGCTTTCGCCCGGAGATGCCGAAAAATTTCGAGTCCCTTTACGGCGCGGTGTACTTTTCGGCTTTTTGCCCTTTTTTTTCGAGCACTAAAGTTTTTTGGGACGTACTCGCTCACTTTGAGGGTAATGTTCGGGAATGCAGCTGGAGAGGTTGGGTTGGTTTTTACGGTGGAAATTCGCGAATTTGTATTGTTGATTAAGGGTATATATATGTAACTTTACGCAGAATGTTTATATTACGTTATGGATCTTAATTGGATTAAAGCTCTTTTTTTTATTACAAGGAAGACTATGTAATAAAATATTTTCATGAAACGACATATTTTATGCAAAGCGCGATAAAAAAAAAAATGCAATAAACGTAAATTCTTTTGTCTTCTCCAAGCTTTTAAACCGAGGAAAATTCGTAGAAAAGTATGCGAGAAAATTATAAAACCTCTCAACGGTGTGCATTGCTTCCCCAAACGGATCCCCGAGCACTTTCCTAATATACACCTTCGAAAAATTAATAATCGTTTTCCAGAAGATGCATTTTTGCGAGCTTGAAAGGTTGACAAAACAAACAAAGCCCGGGGAAGAAGAAGCCTCGGCCGGGGCGCTGAAAAAAAAAACTGCATGAATAAGCGAGAGGCGGCTGCTGCTGCTGCCGCCGCCGCCGCTCCCGGGAGAAAAGGCCTTCGCGGGCGTGCATAAAACTCGCGGCTCTCGCGCTCGATAAAAGGATCGCCCTCTCTCTCTCTCTCTCTCTTGAAAAAAGAGAGAGAGAGAGGGGACACATGTAAATTTCGATGCAAAAAGGCGTTCGCAAAAAGGCCGAGGCCTCCCCCCCCCCTTTTTATGCGTCGCCACCGGAAAAAGAAGGAGAGAGCGGACGTTTGCTTTGTCGCCGTCTCTCTCGCCGGCCGATAGTCCGTGACGCGTTTCCCTCGCTCGATGCCGCGGCGCACATTTTTTTTTTTTTTCCGGGATTCTCGCTCGTTGCCGGGGCCGCGGCGGCAAACAAATATAATAATTGGATGTCCGCGGCCCCGGAATATTATTCGGTAGATCTCGGCCAAGTGCACCGCCGGTTGATTGGATGCCGCTGGTTTGCGGTAAATATAGTCGGCGTGGATTTCGCGCGCGGCACCGCACTCAGCGAGTTTTCTCCCCCCTCCCCCCGGCTGATGGTTATTAGCGCCAAGTGCCTCGCGGCTTTTTGCAAACGGTTAAGAGTTATTCTGTAATTTATAACGGTGCCCACTCCGCTGGCGGGAAACTGCGTCAGCTGAGTTTTTTTTTTTTTTTTTCACCCATTTTGTGGGCGCTGGGAATTGAAAAAAATATAGTCCGAGCCAGTTGAAAAAGATAGCACGGAGCAAACGAGAAATATAACAATCGAAAAATATGAATCGGGGTCGGAAGCTTTTCGCTCAATGGGAAAACAAGATTAAAAATTACTTACTCGGATTTACTAAAAAAAAA
Source organism: Ormyrus labotus (assembly GCA_035582975.1). Taxonomy (NCBI): domain Eukaryota; kingdom Metazoa; phylum Arthropoda; class Insecta; order Hymenoptera; family Ormyridae; genus Ormyrus; species Ormyrus labotus. The sequence continues at coordinate 23,549,573 of JAWWEO010000045.1, read as the reverse complement.
AAAAAGAGTCGGGTGTATGACGTATAATTGAATTGCCGTGTTTTTTTAGCTGAAAATTGGGCGGGCGTGTAAATTCTGGCAGAATTAAATAATATTCTACAAATAAGCCACAAAAAAATCATTTTTCCAATAATCCGCGTTTCACACGAGTAATCTCTATTTAAAAAAAAAAAAAAATCAACCGGACCAGTAGCCATAGCGAAAATCCCCTCCGCGGATCAAAATCAGTGTATTTCGTAAAACAGCGAGCAAGAGACATATATCCGAAGCGCGGAATCGCGAAATAAGCCCACCGCGCCGAAGGTGAAATGAAACGGAAGGAAATTGCGCGCGAAACTCGAAAACTTTCGTGATCGCAGAGAGATAGAAAGAGAGAGAGGGGCGCAAAGTGGCTTTGCGGCGCGTAACGCAGTTTTCCGAATTTCCCGCTTCGCCCGCGGGAAAGGCTTACGCGCGTTTTTCGATCAGGGAGCGGGCTTACGAGCTACTTTGCCCCGCGATCCCGCGGCCCGTTTTATAAAGTTTACCGGATTTATTTGCGTTCCCGGCTGCCGCGCGAGCGAATTGCCGCGCTCGTTGATTCCGCGTGCCGCGACGCGCCGCGCCTCGCCGATCGGCGATATCGAGAGGAGCGGTTTCGACGGGGGTTTACGTAACGTGGATCGACGTGCCCGTTTGCGTTTTACTCGACAACTCTCGCGAGTACCAGCCGAATCCAAGGGATATCGAACGTAATATTTTAACCTGCAAATCCTTTCTAAAAGACTAAGCAACTCCTCAAAACCAGAATAATAAAAAAAACGGACGACACTGCTCAATCTCTACGAGCCATTATCGAAAAAAGTGCGGTTCCTCGGGCAGAGCGGCGGCCCCCAGGCAGGCTGGCTGGGCGCGGCGGCGCTCGCACGTGGCCGGCCGGGCACGTGTGCCCGAGTGCAGCTCCGAACGTCAGGGAGTGGCTGCCGCCGCCGCCGCCGCTGGCCCTTTTCCTCCTCCACCTCCGCCGCCGGGCGGCGAGTATCGATTTCGCATAAAATTCCGGAACGCAGCGCCGCGTCATGCCGCCCCGCTGCTGCCTGCCTGCCTGCCTGCCGCTGCTGGCTCGCGGCTGAACGCCTACGCTTCTCGCTGGGAATTATTTTCAGATGCAGCCGCCGCCGCCGCTGCCGATCGCCGAGGGGAGGCGGGGGGTGGCTGCGTTTTGCGAATACGCGATTATGATAAGTGAGAGCGCGCTGCCGAGGCGGCGTTAAATATTGCCAAGTAGTCATTTTTTGGAAGTAGGAAGTATATTGGTGAACCGTCGATATATGAACTTGTTTTTTTTGACTGATTGCAGATGAGGTCGATGTGATTGGATACACGAGCAACCAGTCGGACACCGATGACCATAGCAGCGTGCAAAGCAGCAGCGACAGCGGCGTTGCAATGTCCACCTCCAGGCTGACCCTCTCCGAGATTATGGACAATCTTTAGGTAATGACATTTTTATCAAATTTTTATCATTTGGCGTCCGAGGTTTGTTCGTGAAATGAGTGCGTTTAACGGTATAATCATATAATTCTGCCTGAAGTAAATTTACGTTGAGTCGTTAGTGATTTTACGAATCGCTGCGTTCCATTTCAATCGAATTTCGCGGTTGATAGATTGTACGAGTTTGAAAATAAATGTTGAAATATAAAGTTTCACGTTAAATTAACTTTATTGAAAATCAGACCTAATAATAATGAAAGACAATAAAATACTTAAATTACGTCGAATTCATTTTCCGCAAAAAATGTTCATTACCCTTTTATTATCTCAATATTCAGCAGTTAACAAACTTCCGCGAAAATGACTTGCCCTGGAAATACCGTAAATTACCGGCATTATTCATTCGTACAAAACGAATCGTTTAAAATTAACCTAAACCCCCAAAGACCCAGATTGAAATTCGCCTCTCCGGCAAAACGATAAACACCATCGGCGGCTCGCGCGCCTAAAAAAGAAAAAAGAAAAAAACAAAAACCCCATGCACCGGTGGTGCCTCGAACGAAAATTAATAACGAGCGCGGCGGGGCGAAGTCTGCGCTTAATCGCCGAGGCATCGGGGGCCGCGCCGGATTTTAGGAGAGCCGATAAACAGCCCGCCGCCGCCGCCGTCGCTTCGTAATATTACGGTAAATTAATTTTCATGGGCCCGAGAGCGAGGCGGCGGCACATCCGCCGAAGCGGCGGCGCGTTAACTTTCGGCGCGATCGTTGCCGCCACCGCCGCCGACGTCGCAGCTGCCTGCAAGCGGGGAGATTGCCGCCGAGGGAATTGGGGGGGAGGAAGTGCGCGGAAAAATTTGGGAAAAGGCTTGGGATTAGAATGGCGGTGTGCGGTTTAGGCGATGCGGGGTGTCGAGTGGATTTAGTGAAGATTTTCTTCGGCGGATCTTGCGGGGATTGGAACGGTTGCTTTTTCGAAAAATGGACGGTTACCTTATACAATTTTGCATAGTTTAAATCTTTGATGTGCTAACAATCTCGTGTCTACATGCGACATTGTCGGAATAAATATTCAGTGAACATTGAAATGAAAATTTTATTAAATGAATCCACAGTACCAATTATAGAGCTCATAAATCAAAGTGGCACTGGAAGAATCGACGCGCATTTAAAATACGAGAACGGGCCGCTAATCGACCCGAAACAAAAATCAATCCGAAAAATCGCCCTCCAATTTTCCATCGATCTTCGTCCAATAAACAAAATTCCATCGGTCCATAAATTTTTCCAACCGAGCCCGAGCAACAAAAGCGTCGATCAGACGGCGGCGGCGGCGGTACTCGAGGCTCTCTTAAAGGCGGTGCTTGCGAGCCATCCGTCTGGCCTTTGAGAAAGTGCGCCGGTTGCCGGTGCGCGCGGGCTATATATAGCCCGCGGGGTGGAACGGGGGGCGGGCGGCAGGATCGCTCGTAAATTTGCCTTTGCCGCGCGGCGCGCCACCGGCAGAGGGAGCACGAGTGACGGCTGATTGAAAATCGCCGATTTCCCCTGACCCGAGAGAGAGCCACTTATATTGCCCTGCTTTTATTGGGGCCTTTTTTTCTTCTCCGGCTCTCGGGAATTTTGGAAAAGCGGTGCGTCGGATTCGAGGATTGAGGATGGGTGGAAATTCGATTCGGCCTTCGTTTCCGAGGTGTCGATCGGGGGGTGTATAGGCTCGAATTCGGTTATTGAAACTCGGAGCTTTTTTCACTGCTCGATTGGATGGGTTCGTTTGAGCGATTTTTAAAAATTTCCTTACCGACACCAGTCGATCAGTAAAGGATTAGTTTTTTTTCTAATTAAGTTTGCGAATCGGTTTCAAATTCTTTGATCGAGTTTACTTTAAAAATCGAATGAACAAAAATCAGGCATAAAACAATCAATCCAAGTCGCAATCGAGCCGCGTACAACATACACCCCCATCGAAACGACTATTTCAAAAGCTAAAAGCCAGCTAAACGAAAGAAAAAAAAAAGCGAAAATCGACGTATAATCCATACAGCCGCGGGGCGAAAGTTGCGCCCGGAAACTCGGAGAACTTCATCCTTTTCCCTCGGCTTCCTCGCGCGGCGCGTAGGAAATTCCGACGATCTGCTCGATAAATAATGCGCGCGCGGAAGGAAGTCGGAGGGTGGATGGAAAATGCACGAGAGGAAAGAGGGAGCAGTGGGGGGGGGGGGAGGGGGGGAAGCAGCCAGAAACGGGAAAGTTATTGCGTGCTGCAAAACGCGGGGGCGAGGTGTGCCGGCAAGACCAAATTTTGAGTTATGCTCTCGAAATCTAAAAGAGTGAAAAATCGCTTCTTTAGCGGTTCGAAAAAGGAGCCTCGCGCCGAACGTGTGAACGTTCGCCGGCGGGTGAACTGTAATTTATCGCGCGGCTTCGGCCAAATGAAACGGTTTATTAATATTTGATGGATCCTTTAATTAACGATAGTTTAATTAAATTTTTCGATGATTTACGCTGTAAATAATTGCCGTTTCAATCCGCGCGAGATGTTTCATAAAAGTTTATACGCGTAAATATTTGTTGCAACGAAGCATTTTTTAATTTTATGAAATAATAAAAGGCATTTTAATCAATACGACTTGCCATTAGTTTTTAAAAACTCCAAGGCAGTAATGAAACTTTATATTTCGAAAAGCACAAAAAAAAAGAACATAAATTTTCACGAACCTTGAATTCCAATAAATATATTAACCAAATCTCCCCTTCAATTTTCAGACAAGAAGGCGGCGCGGGGGTGGCGGCAAGTGGGGGGAGAGCACCTTAAAGCGTGGCAGATTAAGAAAGAGGACGCGGGACGGCGGCGGCGACGGCGGCGGCAACGTCACCAGCAGCGCCTGCATCAATTAGCCAACGGAAGATCTCGAGCATCGAATGCAAGAAGAAGAGCGACGCCGAAGACGACAACAAAAACAAAGCTGGACCGAACGCAAGCGACTTCGAGTCCCGTGACCGCGGGAAGCGCGGACTTCTGTACATTACACCTCGCGTCCCGCCCCCCTGGTTGGTTTCTGCTTTCGAGAGGACGAAGCGCCACCCTCGCCGAGAAGAGTCCTTTTTTTAAAAAGATTAAAAAAAAAAAGCGCGCGCGAGCGAGAGAGAGAGAGACGAGAGGGAAGATCTCACTATTCTTCTTCTTCTTCTTTACACACACACGATACACCTGAATGTTTTAAGAACACACACACACACGCACACACACAGACACGTACACACAGAGAGACACGGGGAGGGGGAACACATGGATCGGGCGCGAAAGGGAAACTGAGCGAGTGGATGATGGAAGCTGGAAAAACCATGCGGAGCATTATATACGTTAACGTGTAAATTTTTTCATAAAACGAGAGCGTCGAGTGGTATTTGTACATAATAATAAAACGAACACGGCAGAGAGATAGAGAGAGAGAGAGAACATCGAAGCGTTTTTTTTTTCGTTGGTATAGCCGCCAAGGATACACGCGAGAGCGGAGAGCGAGCCGTGAAAATGGACCGGTTTTTCGCGCGCGGACGATCAGCGTTATTGTAAGCGACAGGCCGAACGTCAGGCGTTTTAGTCTGTTTTTTTTTTCGTTTTCAAAAAAAAAAAAGAGAGAAAAACAAAAAAAAACGCGACGTAATCTGACAGTCCATTTTCATTGTCGCGCTCCCCTTTGTAAAAAAAAAAAGAGAGCGAGAAGGGGGATTGCGCAAGCACACAACGGGTGTCTCGTCTCGCACGTTTTACGTTTAATTTTAGATGCACTCGTGCGAGCGAAGGAGTGGAGCTATTCGAAATTCTGCGTGCAACGTGGGAAGAACAGTTTTTGTCGAGTGTTTTTTCGACGATGTTGATTCGTTTTTTGCGAAAAACAAATTGTTAAACGACATTGCTTATTAAAAACAGATTAATCAGTTTGTATAAAAGATTAAAAAAAGAAAGTAACGAGAAGCGTGTATGCATGTGCGAGAGTGATGTTGAACGAAAAAAAAAAAGAAAAAATGGATAAAAGAAAAAAAATTTATTAAAACGAGAGAAGAAAAAGGCGGATAAAACTGTTTTCATGCACGAAGTGACAGAGCAAGTTGATTTGTCGTTAAAAAACGCGATTACAGCGAGGTATGCCAGTTGTTTTTTGGTGTTTACAGACACGCTCGTAAGAACAGAATGAACGTCAAACAAAGTTGTAAGCGTAAGAATTTTATTGTAACCATTCGGAAGTACGATTGCTCTCGAAAATTTTTTCCACGCATGATTGTTTTAACCGACTTGTCCATTTTACTCACATTATACTTTGTTATTCAAAAAGAAGCACTAAATTTTTAGATTCAACTGTCGCAAAAGCTATTTACAGCAAGTTGTATTTTCGTTCGCGCGATCGTACTTTCGAGCCACAAAAGACACTCGAGAAGCCAGAGTGCAAAGTAGCTTCTCGTTTTTTTTTTTTTGCTCATTGAAAGACACTTGTATTAGACAAAGCACATCATGTCCACGAGTAAAGCTCTATTCTGTGCTCTGGCTTTTGATTAAACGTGCAACACTCGCACGACAAACAAAACAAACAAACAAAATCGCGCATTATTAATATTATTATTAATTAATTAAGGTATACTGAAGTAACTCGTATGTTTAATAACGAAGAAACGTCGTCGCGCGTTTCGTCGTCGTGGATGACGAGATAAAAAAAAAAAAGAAGCGCATTCGAGATAAAAAGTACAAATTCTGTAAGACCCTTGTGTAAAACAAATGCGACATCACCTATTTTAGCGACCGACGCTTAGCTCGGCCTTTATAGATGCTCCGGTGTATCGACAGGAATATCGAGTTTGATGAAAAGAGTGATGAAAAAATGCGTCTGAATGGGTTAGAAGAATGCGAGGCAAAAAATAGAGAGGAATTTCAACGAGATTGACTGAATTTTTTTTTTAAAGATCAACTTCGAGACAGAAATCTTTCGATTGATTAATTTATTTACTAAATTATATGTAAATTATTTTAAAAAGTGTGATTAATTTATTGTGCAGTTTTGGTGATTTATTTATTCGAAATTGGTTTGTCGAATTTTCTCGACAAAAAAAGTGTGATTTACATGTTTAGGCTCTTTTTTAAGTGTAATGATTTAGTTCTCCTTCAAGGTTAACTAACTAGAGTTCAGTCTCGAAGTCATACAAATGTGTAAGAGTGGAAAGAAAGGAAGGAGGGTAGAGAGAAAGAGAGAGAGAGAGAGAAAAAGAGAGAGAGAGAGGTTTTTTCTTTACAAAACGGAAAGTTGGGAGAAAATAAAAAAAAATATGCAGGTTACGGAGTCGAAGCTTGCGATGTAGATTTTTAAGATTAGATAGACTGACATAAAAAAATAAAAAAAACGTAACGAGTGATCTCTGAAACCGATATGTGTAAAAAGTCGCGATGTTGAAAAAAAATGAGCGAAAGAAAACGAGGAAACATTGATGAAAGGGGAAAGATTGATAATTAAATAACGCGAGATTCCAAACGCTATAAAAAAAAGAAGGGCTGCGATAAAAAAAATTTTCAAATTCTCTTGCATCACTTATACACTATTGTCGAGGCACTTTCGATTCTGGATATTGTTTTTCTTTCAACCTCGACCGCAATATAAGATAAACATTGTCAAATTGTCGAATTAATTTAGTCCTTGTATTAATTGTACTATCACTGTCACCATGATATTATATTTTAATGAAATGTATTTTTATTTTTTTGGAACAACTAAACATTACGCTTTACCTTTTATTCAACTAGTTTTGTGTTATTTTTTTGTTCACTTCAAATTGAGACAAATTGTACCGCACTTTTAACAAACGAACAAACAAAAGTCACTTTGCTTGAAAGAAGACTAAAACGGTGCGTTGTTGTATCAAGAATGCACTGACTTGTCTATCAAAAAGAAAAAGTAAAAGAACTTTGAAAATAATCATATTGATTGTTTTATAAACTCGTGCGGTCGATATACGTATGTATAACACAATCGGGCGGAAATACTCAAGAAAAATAGTTCTAATCTCTTTAAGTTTCATTTTCCTTCTACCTATTAAAATCGAGTGACTTTTTGAAGGTTTTATCAGTGCTGAACATCGCTTATAACTTTTAACTAGTACCTTCTTTGTTAATTAAACGTTTAGTTTTAAATATACTTTTAACTCTACGGTATGCATAAAATGTAAATAATTTTCCGATTAATGCTTAAATACTAACTAATTCTTCAAATCCGTCATAAATTCAAGCGTATCCGCAAACAAAGTTTGATTTTGTATTAACTTTTTAAAACACAATCTCTTATAAACCTTTCGCAAATTCATTGTCTACGTATAGTAGCGTTCAGTATACTTGTGCATCGGTACACCGCAGACAAGTTACTTATCGTAAGTATTAGAAAAGCAAAGGAAAGTAAGTTTCGCACAAAACATTCCTTGTAAAAACACGAGAGAGGCAACGCCCCTCAAGGGGGAAACAAATTGGAAAAACAGAATCGAGAATGCCTCGGGCTAATCTAGCGCGGAATGAAATCAACTTTTCATGGAAAAGAGGAAGCAGAAAGAAAAGCAGCGGAAATCGTCCTCCGAACGAAATCAGCAAAGTGCAATATTATCCTGTCAAAATAACCCGAGCGCTCAAAAACTTATTCTCGAGTCGTAGACGAGCGTTTTTACGCGGGTTGCGATCGCCGGGGTTAAAATAAATTTTTGAAAGAGGAAGCCATTAAAAGCTCGTATAGCCATACGGAAAGGGGAGGGAAAGGAAAAACCGCTCGGGCACGCCGTACGTTGCCGCGCACTTTTGGCCATCGTCTGTCGCGTTATTGTGCCATCGTCCTCTTTTCCCCGCGTGTATTTTACACGCGCGGCGGCGGTGGCGGCTCCAGCTGTGCGGGGCTTTGCCCTTTTTTCCGTGTCCCCGCGTCGCTTTCCTCCCTCCTTCCGATGCTTTTTCACCGCTCTCCGCAAGTCTTTTCGGCCGCTTTTTCCGTTTATTTATATATGTGCCCGGCCTGTTTCCCCAAAGGAACCTCCACGCGCGCGCGTTTCGACGAGAACGCCTTTTCGGGGGCGGATCGCGCTTTTATTTGCGTAGGAGAAATGCAAACAAATAATAACGCTGGAACCTTCTTTTTCATTTCCGCAGAAAGGGATGTGCGTTGGAATACTTTCGCTAAGTAAATATGGGCTTTATTAAACAATCTATTTATTGACCGCTTCTTTGAATTGAATTTCTTTTTTTTTTTCGTTTAAACAGACAGTTCCTTTTTCAAGTTTGATCTGTTGTCCTTCAGCAAATTGTACATAACTTAGATTTTAGTGATTCAAGTCTATCAACTTAGTGCAATTAATTTTAAATTAAAATATTACTATATTAATATATATATTTTAAGAATACTTAGTTATAAAATTGTTGAATTGCATAAAACTTTACCCTCTATCTGCTTCCTCGACCATGCAATTTGAAAAACAACGTAACTATAAAATATATGATAATTGAAAACGAGTGCACTGAGAGCAGAGGCAATTGGTGATTTTTGTAGTATCAACGGTAATGACCAATTAAATTCTTATCTCGGTGTAGCACAAAATTTGCAGGAGAATGAAAAGGATCGCGTCGAAATGGTTAAAAATCGATTGAGAAAAAGTGGACAAAGTGGATCGAAATGTAAACTTCGTTGCTTATTTATAGGGATATCGGGGTGCAACAGCAATACATTCGAATCGATGCAGTATTTTGAAGCATATTAACCGAGATTCTCTCTAATTACGCTTCGCGAGAAAAAGAAAACCTCGGTTTTTTTTCATTAACCAACAAAACGACTTTTATAGAGCAAAATACAAACAATTGTAAAAATGCGCGTTAAAATTTCGCTCGCGAAAGTATTTAAAAAGGAGCAACGACGATAAAAAAAAAACCTAAAAAGCAGAGAAAATAAAAGGATTGCTTATTCAAAAGAAGGGGGAAAACGCGTTTAAACTCAACCAACCGCTAAATATACGTAATTGTAATTATTTCTAAATGATAAAATGCACATCGCTACAGTTGTCTCGTTGCCGTCGCCGAATTTTCAGGGACTCGAGCAAATAGCAAAAACAAGAAACGCTTCAAAAAAACAAAGTTCGATATCTCATTGACGGCTGGTGAGGGATTTAAAAAAAAACGGGAAAAAGACCATTTTATAACGACACGTCTTACATACATTCTTGTAATGATCCGACGACTCTTCTTTCTTATTTTTCTAGCGTCCTTTCTGGGCCCTTTTTGCGGCAGCTCAGAAAGAGGAACAAAAAGCCCTGAAACATAAGTAAATTTAACTACCACTAGAGGATACGTCGATTAATTAATAGGAGGAACAAAGAAAGGACGGTAATTAAATTAGGAATCCGAGTCCTTGAAGTTCGGCGGCGCGCAGCGCTTTAAGAGATATTTCAACGTCGATCGGCGAGAAACCAAAAAAAAGTCGCGAAGGACGTAAATAAACATAACAAAATATCGAAATAAATATTGAAAAATGGGTGTTATTTTTAGATGTCTATTAGAATATCAGAATCAGAAACTAAACCAAGCTTAAACTTAAGAAATAATATTATTAAAAAAAATGGGTGGAAGTAAAGCGAATAAAAAAAAAAACTGTCACTAACTACCGTAACTTGTAACAACGGATCAAACAATTCAAAGGGACGAGATCTTCGAAAGTCGATGCGTACGAAAGAGAACCAAAAACTGTCGTTCGGTGCAGCAAACGAGAAAACGAAAACACACTCCGCAGCGTTACTGAGAATAATTAAACAAAAAAAGTACACGTACACCGCGAGCTCGCAGTCTTTTTCTACTCGGCTTTTATCAACGCACGCAAACATAAACTAAACGAAAAAAAAAAACGCAAACCCATAACTAAAGAGTTTCCGGTGCACCACAATAAAAAAAAACTACAAATCGATCCTTAATTACGTAACGAAGGTATGGAAGGGAAGGGGGAGAGAAGAAAACTGGGAAAAAACATTACCAAAAAAAGTAAGTGGAAAAAGTTGGAAAGAAACGTGAAAACGGGGTGTTCAAACGAGAAGAAAACAAAAGTGCGTAAGAAGCGATTAGCGCTCATAATAAGAAGTATAAAAAAAAACATAAATAACTATAAAAAAAAAAAAAAAAAAAACACGTCTCGGGCGCCCAAGAAGCGCCTCCTATCCGCCGTCTACGAACAATTTTTCCTCAAGACATTTTGCTGCTTTCATTGTTTAGATGAGTACTATAAAAGAAAAAAAAAATATGCAAAAAAATATGAATTACAAATCGAGCGTAAAACGGGTATGAATGAACGATGATAAGAGGGGAGAGAGAGAGAATGGAAGTGAGAAGTCTGCAAGAATGTTTATTGTCCCATTCTCGACGACATCTCTTGAAGATAAATCTCAACCTTTTGTTTTCGAGAGCCTCTTAAGAGATGAAATTGAAAAGTTATAGGATATAGCCGGAAGTCTGTGTTTAGAAGTTTATTCGAAATTGACTGATACGAATTATTATATTGTAATCGTGTGTAATTATAGGTTTTAAGGACGTTGAGAGAAAGAGAGGAATGAATTTATATATATGTGAGGCGACACTCACGCGGTTATATACAAAAGTGTTTTGTTACTGTGCCCGACAAAATTTCCGTGCTCTGTAAGTTAATGTTTTTTCCTCGTGTTTGTGGTTGTAACAGAACGGTTTTGTATTGGTTCAATGTAAACGAGCTAATAATTGATAAAACTCTACTAAATATCTCGTCTGTTTTCGCGTAAGTAGATATTTACTAGACTTTGGCCAATTGTCATTACAAAGCAAGTGCAAAGCAGTCATTTTGAAAAAGATTTTATTCGAAAAATTTTAACTGTATTACTTTCAATTCTAACGTGACTCGACGGTATTAAAGTTTTCGACAAAGTATTAAAAAGAAAAAAAAAAAAAGAAAGAAAGTCGCGCGTGTGTATATTCAAAATGAATTAAAAAAAGGATTGGCTTTGTAAATATACATACGTAGTTATATATAAATATCTCAAGAGCCTTGAATCCGGTGCTGAATCTAACAATAAAAACTCCTAAATTGATCGGAAATTGAAAAAAGAAGTCTTCGCTTTCGAAGGATATCGTCAACTCGTTCTTCCCCACCTCGAATCAATTACCGAAGTACGCAAAGATGAAAGAGAGAGAGAGAGAGAGAGAGATCGCAAGCGAGAAGAAAGGCCAGCCTCGCCAGGAGAGGTCGAGATCGCGCGGCGATACATCACTTCGGAGAAAAAGTGCGGTCATTTTCTCGGTCGTGCTTGAGCCGCCGATCGTATATATATATATACCCTTTCCCTCCGTCTTTCTTGCTCCAGGGGGCGCAGCCGCGATTTCGACCGGACTCGGAGGAAGAAAGAAGGAGAGAGCGCGGGGAGAAGAAAAAAAAAAAGAAGGGAGGAGAGGACGCGCGGGGTGTAAAGAAAGCGAGGACGAGTCGAGAAATCTCGTCGAGAAGAGTAATGAGTGCGTGTGCGGAAACGAGTGAGTGCGAAGAAACCGCGAGAGGCTCCCGGCACTAAGAGCATTTAATCAATGGTAGAAGAATGCTTAGTGGATATTAAAGAAAAATAAAAAACTAACAAAAATGGCATAAAAAAAATGTATGAATTACGAAAAAAAAAAAAAACAAAAAAACACTATACCAAGTTTCACGTTTGTAAACGGATAACGTTGTAACTACGACTTAAGGAGAAAAAGAAAATGAATATAATGTTATTATGTAATATTATCGCGAGAAAGAGAGAGAGAGAGAGAGATTGTGTGAATGTTAACGTGTGTCGTCACAGCGGGGGAAAGCTCTCGGAAAATTAAAGTAGAACAATAAAGGGAGAAAGAGAGAGAGAGAGAGAGACACACGTTTTTACAAGAACGCCGGGAGGATTTCAGTCGTCGTTGTGGGGCGAGTTGAGGCACACACAAGTCCAAGGAAAAAGGAGCAGACGGTTTTTCTTTTTCTTTCTGAAGCAATCATTCGCGTCCAAGGCACTTACGTGGAAAGCAAAAAAAAGAAAAAAAGATGTAACATTAATCATTACGGTTATTAATTAATTAATTGTCATTATTGATTATTATCATTAACAAAGTCAAGTTTTTAATCGAGAAGGCATACACAGACACACACATAAGAGAGGGATGAGACGTGCAAATGCGAGAGAAAGAAAGTATGAGAGAGAGACACGATGATACACACGAGATAGGAGGAAACACGTACACGGGAGAGATGGAAAAGCGGCGAAAGAGAGAACGAGAGAGAGAGAAAGAGAGAGAGAGAGATGAAAGGTAGAAGCAGCTGAGAGAAAACTTATTATTGTACATACGTTATATAATTACACGTGTACTCGTATGACTGTCGCGAATATGACGAAGAGCAACTCTGTTCATCGAACATAATTAATGACAATGGCGATGATCATGATGAAGATGATTTTCTCTGCTTATGCGGATTCAAATAAAATTTGTGTATTATTAAGCAAGTATTGCTGCGCCTTTTTATTTTATCAAGCAATCGTATGCCTTTCCTTTACCTGTCCGAGTCGTTTTTTTGCTTTTGTCGTCGATCCTTCTTTATTATTGTCTTTCAACGGATAACATTGTAGAGTTCTGAACTAACAATAATTATTTTTGACAAGTTTCTCTGGAGAAAAAATTTTTTATTTTCTTAAATTGTCTTTCAAATTTTAAAGTTTGAACTAAATACAATAATATATTTAGATCAATGCAATTTTAATTTAAAGATTATATAACATTACATTTTTAGCATTTCTTTTGTTTCTTACATGTTACTTATTATTTGCGTTTTATAATACAAATGTTTCAGTAAACAAAGCTTACTCAATAGTCGTAAATTACACTTCTAATTAGAGAAAGGTACAAGACACCACATCAGTAGTACAGATTCACATTTAATCAGCCAGTTTTTTAAAATTTGGTTCACCTCATCCACATACACATTTAACTGAACGCCCATCGTTTTCCATCTCTACCATGCATTTCGGTTCCAAACCACACGGGCATTTCTTACCTACTTCACAGTCTAAAGCTTCGTCAGTATCACAGTCGAGTGCAACAGGAACCGGAAGAGGCAACGGAGAGCGTTCCGGAAGTATAGGAAACTGAAGGAGAGACGGTTGGGAAGGACGCATCGGTAACCGTAGTAATTTGCTTTGTTCTGCAATAAATAAATCGACGTCTTACTTTGGATCTCGAAATTACTTGGAATAGATTAAGAAAGTATTTTATATCTTACCCTTTGCTGAAGCCACCGCAATGAGAAGACATGATAAGACTAAAAGTTTCATTTTTTTTAGGAATTTTAAATCACCGAATTGACTGATTGTACGCGTCCAAGAGTCGATAGAGTTCTGGCTCGAATTTACGAACGGCATTTAAGCTGTAGGTTAACAATTTTGGCTTCATTTCACGCTTTGAGAGATTTTAAGTATTCATTTCACGGATCGGCGTTGGCCGACGAGCCGGAATTCACTGAAAACGGAATTTCGATATCTTGCAATTGGATTTTTTTGTTTTATTAATTGTAGTTGAAGCTATTCGACTATTGATAATTGCGTGCGTTGAAAATTTGGCACTCGATCACTCTGGAAGAGTAATGAAGGTATTTTGAGTCAAGAAACGTCGGTTGTTTAAACATTTAGTATTCAATTATTCTGGAAAATGAGCGGAGGTATTTTAAGGCTGCAGGCGTGATTGGTTTAAAACAAATAAAAAAAACGCAATACTGCGATTATACTGATAAAATATAATGGATTTTTATTAAAGTTTGACGTTATATGCGCGCTAGACCTTAAAATTTTGTTTACTTAGATGATAGAATTTAATGGTCGTTGTTTAGATTTGACAAATAAAAGATTTCTCGTGAAAATAATTGTATTTTGCAGATTAATTAATAAAATTCAGTTTATCATTATTATTTTATTATTTTACTAAACTATTTTTAAAAAACTAAGAAAGCACATAGAGCGGTCCTTGGCTCAAATTAATTAAGGTGAAGGCATCGGTTCGCACCGGACTATGCTTCCCAAGACACAGGCGGAAAATGAAATTCGCCTGTTAGTTCGACATTTTCGTTTGCCGTTTAAAAGAAGTGTTTACTAGATTTTTCGATGGCGGGAATCTAACTCGTTGATCGCAATCACTCTGTGGAAAAATACGTGTATCAAAACCTTCTGATTATTATAGTTAATCCTGTTGCTAATATCCAAAGGGGGGATGCGACATTAACTAATTAAATACAAAAAAAAAGAAAGACAAAGAAATATATTATTTTTCTTTACAAAATCAAAACTCAGAAATATAATAATAACTGATGTTTCATTAAATTAGATTTTTTGCCATAATCTTTTCATAATTCAATAAAACGTAACTAAATTAATTGCTTTCTAAATAGACTATACTCAGCTCCATTAAATCTAGGTCTTCTATAATGAAACGGAACAATTCTCGGTGACTTCGTAACATATATTATACTGAATTTATTCGAGCAGCAACGAATCTTCTACCTCTCTTTTAATAACCAAAAAAACATAAGGGACAGGAAAGTAAAACTGTTGACATTCGTTCAATCAAGTTCTTTTATTCGTGTATTATGATTCAAATTGAGTACAATGCATGTCGCGCGACGTAACGTTGATCAATTCTTCCGCCTCCTGCTTCCTTTCACCAGCACTTGCATATGAGCAGACGATTTTTGTCTTCGTCGTAGGCGACCTTACATCCTCCGTGGAAGTAAGGATTGACGCAAACTAGAGACTTTAGGCAGAACGATTTTTCCTTCTCCGAGCATCCTTCTGCATCCGGTGCTTTCAGTGTTACGCCCGCTCCTTCTGTAACTGTTAAAAATATCTGTTCTTAACTCGTTCGAAAAACAAGCATCGGAGGGGATTCTCGGGTTCTAAACGACGATTCGAAGTTTGGCTGTAATCAAAATCTCAAAAGAATAAATAAAGAGGACTTACTAGCTAAAGCAGCGACTATAAGAAGACCGAACAGGAACAGCTTCATTTTGTTTATTTAATAAGGAACGCGTCTGCGAAAAGTTCGAAAAGACTGGTTTAGCTTGTTTCAGAGCGTTCTTTTTTATACTGGCTGTTAGCTTTTATTCTTTTCAAGTGCCTTACAAAGAGTTTATCATTTTCGTACAAGTCTCATTTCATGCTCGAATCTTAGTGAATGAGGTAGACGACTGATGGAACGATGCGTTTTATAGTTTTCGTAATTGGTTTCTTTTTATATTCTTGCAGTTAGGTTTATTTTAAACAAAACAAATCTGAAATGGAGGTTCTTGAAATACAATAAAAATACGAGAAAAATTCTTGGAAATATCAATTGCTAAAAATAATAGATTATTATTTTATTCTTATCACATTAAATGAGTTAAAGTCCTTTACAAAATACAAATACATAAAATTGAATGAGTAATCAAGGAAAAATGCCAAGGAAGGATAGATATTACACATAGCATCTTTTAATGCTTTTATTTTTTTACAAAACAAAATTTATAATACTCTTGCATTAGCATCCATAATTAGTATTTTATTTATATTTTATTTTTATTTAAATACATTAATGATGTCGTATCTTCATTTTGGGTGTATCAGCGACTAGAATTAACTCTAATCAGCAGGTTTTGGGTACATGTATTTTTTCTGTAGGGCGATTGCGGTCAGCGACTTAGATTTCAAAACTGCGCCCTTGTCTTGAATGGCGATGTTTGACGTTTAACTTGAGGTAAATAAATTGATACCTTAATTATCTGAGCCAAAAGGATCTTTTTTTATTTATTATTACTCCAGTTTAATGAAGGTGAATAAAAAAAAGAAAAATAATAAAACTTTTCACAGGTTCAAACTTCCCAAACTATTGTAAGTCTCCTCTTAAAAAAGATGATGGCCGGAAGAATTTTAAAAGTCAATGTGATTAGCTGCTGAATTAAGGCTGTAAAATTGAAAAAACTTGAGTTCGATTGGGCAATCTCGAGTATTATATTCAACCATTATTCAGCCAATATTCGATCATTATTCAGCCAATATTTGGCGAATATTCGACAATTATTCAGTCAATATTTGACAAAGTTTGGACAATGTTTAACTTTACGATTCTAATGCACATAAACCAACCCTTACAAAAATTTCTACAGTATGATACTAAATTATTAAAAATGAATGAAGTTATAAAAGACAAATTATTCTAGACATATAATGAATAAATAAATCTAGTATGCTTAATAGACATTTAAATATATCTTCGCTTATCAACCGAAGATCACTTGATTTAAAATTATTGTCAACCCAACAACAGCGATGGCGTCTACATTCATTTTTCTAATAACTGTACACTTATACAGAAAGTGTAAGCTTGGGTGCCATTTATAGAAACTATATTGGCCACTCGTGAAAGCAGTAAGCAGATATAAGGCGACTGACAACCGGAATTATCACCTTACTAGGTAGAAGCTACGTGCGTGCCAATTGAACCGAGCACCTGATTCTCCATTCGAATAAGTAGTTGTTTTTATTAACATCTTTATTTCAATGTTAATAAAGGCAAAGTATTCTTATTCCTGTGGAATTTGGGATTGTATGCCGAATGTAAAATTACAAATTAAAATTAAATTTATGATTAAATGCTTTCTTAACGAATAAGTAAATTAACATGGATCTAATAGGATTGGTTTGATACAACCGGAGAACAGAAATTTACAATTTTTTCTCTTTGCATTTTAATTGTATAAGGTAAAGTGGGGGAAGATGCCAGCTTGGAGAAGACGCCACAACGCAAGATTTTCTTTGTAAACAAATCGCAAGAAGTCCTTGTTAGGTGTGTTTATTATGATTTTCTTATTCAGTCGCCTAAATATTTCAAGATTTTAGCATCATTATCAGTTTCTTTTCAAGCAGAGTTGAAACTGGTAGCCCTCGATCTAAAATTTGCAACAAATTGAAACATCATTCTTCAAGCTTTGGTTTGTAATATCGTCAAAAAAAAGACATTAATTAAATAATTTAATAAACTTTAATAAAACACCACCATTGAAAGGTAGGAAATAATCTTTTTTAGATTAAATTCATTTTTTTATTTTACAGTCAAATGGGGGAAGATGCCACAAAAAAAGGCGGGGCAAGATGCCACCGACATATGCATTATCTACAGCCATTAGACCGAACTTTTTTTAAGTCACTTAAATCTCAATGGATTTTTAATAATCCTGGTAAACATGTGATGAGGTTTTATTTTAGAAAACTTCTGAACAGCGCTTGATCATCGGCTACAATAGGTAGCAATAGTATCAATGGATTTAGATTTTCATTTTATTTTATTTTATTATTTTTTTGTTAAAAAGTATTAAAAGTATTTAATTAGAGAAAAAAATAATTTACTGTAATTATATTTTCAAGTTTAATATAAGTTAAATCTTGTTTGTAAGTATGTGGCATCTTCCCCATCAGTGCGGGAAAGCCACTTTTTCGTCATAAACTTGAATTATTATTAATTATCAATTAATGGAATTTTTTTCAAAGAATTGTTATGTTTTTATTGGTTTATTGTATTCTTTGTACATTTCAGTTATTTCGTTTTTGAAATACTTATTTCACTGTTTTCCTTAAGTATGGCATCTTCCCCCGCTTTACCTTAGTACTACACATTTTTACAATACACCAAATTAATCATTTGTCAATAATATATTTACTTCGAAATTGTGTAATCAAAGCCTGTGTTATTTTCAAATAAAATGAGAAAAATATAAAAGTTTTCGAAAAAATTTTTATTTATTCATTTCACAATATAATGCAGGATGTACATATATATAAGTATATATATACATGTCGCGCGACCAAGTTTATTCGTACTGCAAAGATCTCCCATCACTTCACCAGCATCCACATGTCATTAGACGTTGTATCAATTGTGTCCCATGTAATTTGTCCCATGAAACCTGACATCCAGGCTTCTGGGTGGCGTCGACGCATGTTGTGT
The DNA here is from genome assembly GCA_035582975.1 of Ormyrus labotus. Taxonomy (NCBI): domain Eukaryota; kingdom Metazoa; phylum Arthropoda; class Insecta; order Hymenoptera; family Ormyridae; genus Ormyrus; species Ormyrus labotus. Next base: position 23,531,039 of record JAWWEO010000045.1, on the reverse strand, counting down.
GTTCCTTGCAGAATTTTACCTCGACTTTGGTGCAAATCAATGGTGGTCTAGTAACAGCTTCAACTTCACAAGCTACCACTAAAAATTAAGTTATTGATTAAAAAAATATTTTATAAATAAAGTCACACAGAGGTTCAAAATAATTTCTGTTTTGGTAAAAGAAAGTAAAAGCACACTTACGAGTTACCGTTGCAAGCGCGAGAATGAAGCATAGGACGAGTAAAAGTTTCATTTTTAAAATTCGGTTTCCAATGCGGATCTGCAGATCTCGTAGGATGAACTGTCTGCAGTTTTTAAAGCGCTCGCTTTTTATACCAGTAGTCACAATAGAACATAGTAAAAAAATAATGATTTTTTTTTTTCAATTTTTCCTTACGTCTTTGAGAAAGGTTTATCGTTTTCATTTCACGCCTGAGATTGCAATCTACCTGTTTACCTGCAGCATTTAAAATCATATTTTACAGGTACGTTAATTGATTTCTTTTGCTTCAGATTTTTGAATAAAGTATCTTGCGCATTGATCCGGTTTAAAAAATCTGTAGAGGAGGCTTTAAAACCAAGCAATAGAAGAGAAATTTACAAATAATTAAGATTATGAAAATTAACTCGCCACACTGTTAAAAGAAGGTGAATGAAATTTAATAAAACGTAAAGGAAACTATTTTCAATTACGGAAATTAAATGAAAACAATAATAACAATACTAATAAGAAATTCTTATAATATTTTTGATATTTATTTATTAAATATACGGTTGTTGTAAACAAATGTTCATAAACTTGTACATTAAATTGAATATTATAGAAACTATTAAAAGTTCAGTTATACTTAGAACTGAAAAGCGTATTAAATTTAAAAACAATATAGAGACCTTTTGGTGAAACTATAATTAATGTTTATACACTTATTATTTAGGTATTTAATTATATAAATTCATAAAAATAATATATTCGTATAAATGTAATTCATTATAAATGAAGAATCAAATGACTTCCTTTCTTCGATCGGTACGATTTTATATGCCAAAGAATATGTTGCTTTTTAATTTGATTTTATATTTATTGACTCATCGTTTTATAAAAAAAGGACAATTTTTTAAAAGTGACAAAGCGCCAGAATTTAGATACTCGATCTTTAATTTCCCTTTCTCTAGTAGTGCAGCCGCATATTTAGTCAGCCGATCTTCAAGGAGAAAAAGGGATAAAAAATAGAAATGCTAACTTATTACACATGAAGTTTGAAGTATCATAATTAAATTAAGCCCTGGTGTTTCTAATTAAGAAAATATACATACATTCGTTCAAAGACTCGGCTTAAATGTCAGTAAAGTCAATACGGACGCTTCGAATAAGTTAAGATGTCATTAAACGGATTTTTTTAAATTTTCAAAAATTTGCCTTGCCCTTGCGCATGAATAATTTAATTTAAAATAATTCTCCATAAAGTTTTAAAAAAGAAAATACAAATAGAAAAATAAATTCTAATTTTAGAACCGAAATATGTTAATTTGTTTGAAAGTTATTACGTTAATTTATATTTGTCCACTGCAATATCTTGGGATTTTCTATGCATTTTCGATGTTATGTCATCTTTCGATTAAAATAACTTGTTTTCTCCAATCTCATTTTCATTTTTTCAATTTTACCAAGACGACTATTCTTAATTGAATTATTTATGCCTGAAGCAAAGGTGGAATATAAAATCAATAAATGTACTGAATCCGTGACCCGCAGGTCGTACCCTTTCTTAGTTAATTACTAATTTGCAATCCAGGATAAGGAATTTTTCTGTTTAGAATTTACATTGAACAGAAATTCTTAATTCAGAAGTTTGAACATTTTTAGATCTGAAGTTTTATTTTACTTTTCAGCAAAACAGCAAATTTAGATTAGCAGTAGTGAAAAATTAAGGCGTGAAAAATAATTCTACCGGCATGAAATTTAAAATAAATATTAAATAAGTTACTCCATTATCGTATTACTTGTTGTGATTACAATTTTTTTTATAAGATTTCCTTCGATTGAGTATTATGAAAGCATTACAATGTAACACCGATAAGTTGCACTTCTTTATTGCAAAAAAATGTTAATGCAAAAGTAAACAGTAACGTTTACGTAAATTCTCCCGTCAAGCATAGTTTTATATAAATTTTTTGAAAATATAAAATCGCAATATTCCGTGCAAGCATATATTTTCTGTTCATTGTAAATATGCTAACAGGTTCATAGAAAGAGTGCAACGAGTAAATATTACACACAGTGAATAAAATTGAAGAGGTTTTGGACGAAAAAATAAATTGACAGTTTCGCAGTGATCGTTTACTTATTCACTTCTTATTTCCTTTTATTCCATAGTACTGAAGAAAAAAGAAAGTACAATGCAAGTCGCGCGACATCATTCTTATCATATATCGATCGCCGATCGTCGTTTCACCAGCATCCGCATACGAACGAACGTTCTTTATTTTCCCATCCAATTAAACATTGCGGCTCCTTCTTGTCGTTGCAGGACTTAACTGCCTCTTGACAAAAGGCTGTTTCTTCTACGGTACAGTCTGATTCTAATGCAGCTGCATCGTGGACTGACGCTGCAAAGTGATAAATAATGGTCAGAAAGAAATCAAGTTCTGGAAGTATATTACTTTATTTTAAGAGTTAAGAGTGATGAAAGAATTATAGTATTAAAATAAACATATAATAACACGCTAATATACGCAGAAAGCTGAAAACTATGCGAATCGCGACTTTTGACAAATAGAAAAATGTAGAAATTTATTGAAAAATCAAGTTTTGGTTTACATACGTTTTTTTCCGTAAATGTACTTACCAAACAGAATAGTGACAATTAAAAGCCACGCGAGGAACAAACCCTTCATTTTCTCAGGTGAAATTTGTAAGTTCTGGGTCTCTAAGCAGCGAAGAGACTGGCTGTAAGCTTCTAGGAGAGTGCCTTTTTATATTTAGAAGTGACGATCGATCTTATCTTTGGTTTTAGAAATTTATTATTTTCAATTTACGGATTAGTGCCAGTGAACGTTCGAAAATTGCATGTTCACTTTAATTTCCGATGTTTTTGTATTGTTAATTGTAGAGACTAACTAGGTTTGCATTACGCGGTTCTTTACGCATTTAAAATAGATTTTCAAGCAATAGTTACAAATGATGTAAATAATTGAAAAAACTCTTAATCTTTTTTCAAAACTTAAAATATTCTAAGTCAAATATTACGCGTAATTAAAATTATTCCGTTTTCGCTGTATTATTTCAAAATCAGTGCTTATTTTTATAATGGATTTTACACTTGTTTATGAATATTATATAAGCCATAATAATTGGTCATTTATTAAAATTAATTTATTTAACATTAAACAGTTTGGAACATAAATAAATTAAATGACCTTTAATAAATTCAATTTAAAAAATCAATAAAAACGTTCAACAATTTAGGTTTTTTATATAAAGACGATTTTATGGTAAGAAAATGACTAGTTCAAATGAAATCTACTTAAATGTAAAATGACAGAATACTATAAATGATTTTTCAAAAGTCATTCAAAATTCTTTTTTTTTTTAATTCGTTTATTATTGGCTTTAGTAATCAAGGTACAAAACAGCCACATTAAAAATTCAGTTCAGTTTAAATATATTTTTATTGGCTTTCAAAAAAATTACACAGCCATAATACAATGCATTCAAAATTCGACGAAAAGGTGCTTTTGGCGCCATCTTTAATGAAAACATACAACTTCTATACATATTGATCGACTGAAATTAAATTTGTAGCTACCCGCCGGAACTGTTATCAAAAAAGTGCATTATCATCATTCACGGGCGTATAATCATATACTTATTTATTTAAAATATTAATCGATAATTATTTTTGTGGTTTAAGTAAAATATATATCGATAGTTATTTTTATAATATAAGTAAAATCAATTTTATTTATTTATTAAATAATACGTTTTATTTAAATATTTGTTAAAAAAATTAAATAATTAATAATACAAAATGAAAAGAAAATAGAATACTATTTGAAAAATTAAGCAAAGGAGTTAAAAATGCTTGAAAAAAAGTTGTCATAAAAACCAAACAATACCTATCTTAGCGCAAAACATCTTTATCACGGGCAAATAAAACGCGTCATTTAAAAATCAGCTGCTCCCACTTGACTCGCGTCGTCGCGCACATGACCGCACAGCTGCGCAGCCCAACCTAACCTCCGAACTACGTAAAACACAGCAGAGCATCGTCGTCGCCTCCCAGTGTGCAGCTCACGTTCGAAGTATGCACTTGGCGTTATCACGCACTGCACCGCGCACCCCAGAGCCTTTGCTTGTTTTTGTCTGCACGAGAGGAGTAGGAGGATGGAGCCGAGGAACGGGAAGACTGACAAGATGCCAATGAATCGCGTAATCCTCATGACCTGCGGCAAGTACAATCCGCCGACTTACATGCACCTGAGGATGTTCGGTGAGTGATTTGCGGACATTTACAGTATTATTGAATGCGTGAGTCATTTCTTATTTTAGAGATGATGAGGTTATGTTATTGTTTTGTTTATCGAGATTGTGTGTATACTTTGATAGTTTATCTTTTGTGTTGTTTACAAAAGAGATAAAAGTGTTTCAGCTTAATTTTCTAATGTAAGTTTAGAAAAGTTCTGTGATTTCATAGCTATTTTAATTACCTTTATATAATAATATGTAATTTTATAGAAGATGCAATTAAACTTGTTTCTGTGTCATAACAATGTTATAATTTTCTTGGAAATCTATCCATAATATTACTTATCAATTCTATAATTAATTTAGGTAGGAAATTAATAATTTGATAATAGTAGTTTATGACAGAAATTTATTAGATTATATTTTTTATTTCAGAAAGAGCACGGGATCATCTACACACATTGCGAACACACACAGTAGTTGGTGGTGTCATATCGTTAGTTAATGATAAAAGTTCCAAAAGTGACCTGCCAAATGGTACAATAAGATGTGATTTATTAAAGATAGCTCTTAAAGGTAGCGACTGGATTCGCCTTAGCACCTGGGAAATCAGACAAAATGCTACAAAAAGTACTAGAGAGACCTTACAGTATCATCAAAATTTACTGGATTCTTTTTTAAATAATAAAGTTGACAATAATGTAAATATGGAGGATTTAGAATGGATCCCTGATAGTATTAAAAATAATGCAGATCGTTCACCAGTTCAAATTAAGCTGCTTTGTGGAGCTGACTTATTGGAGACTATTTCGGCTCCTGGTATTTGGTCAGAAGATGATGTAAGAATTTAAAAATTTTAGTTTATTTATGTTATAGTTGTGTACTGTATTCACAATACTTTAATATTACATTTTTTTGCAGATTTCAGAAACTGTTGGTCGGTTTGGTTTAGTGGTAATTGGAAAAGAGGGTGGAAATCCTAGCAAGTATATATACAACTCTGACATTCTTTCACAATATATAGTAAGTAGCATATATTTAAAAAAAATATTACCTGTTTATTTGAAAAAAGAAAGCAATAAATTTGTCATCAATAGTTAATAAAAGATAGAAGAAACCTTTTCAAATAAAGCAGTATAATTAAATTACTTTTACGACTTATTAAACACTGTCTTATTTACAGCATAATATACACGTAGTCACTGAATGGATTCCAAATGAAGTTAATTCAGAGAGAATTAGACGAGCTTTACGACGCGGAGAAAGCGTAAAGTACCTTATGCAAGATTTTGTTATAGAAGCTATTTATAGGACTGGGATTTACAATACTGAAAGGATATCTTCGTAAGTCAAAATTGCACGTTTCGTAAAATAAAAGAACAAACCCATTTTCATTGCTTTAACATTTCATTGTAATACACTGTTTCCGAAAAATATTATAATAGGTATATATAGTTATTCAGTTTATAAAAACTTACACTTAATAAATTAAAAAAGTCTTTATTACTTTAAGACTTTTATAAAGCAATAATTACTGTTCTTCTCTAATCAATAAAAAGCTTTCGGTTATCATCGCTATCTTTAATGACACAAGACTACTTTGAATAATGACGAAGCAAAGTATGCTGCCATTTACCACCAAAATACGCTTTGAAAATTTAAACTTCAAACGTTTAACAAATACTATTAATTAAAAAAAAAACATCGTTAATCATACTGCATTCTTCTGCACAATACTTTTCAGGAAAAAAACAAGATTCAAACCATTACTTTCTCTACTATCCGCAGAACTAAAGCAATATTAATGTACCCTACAGACAGCTAAATATAAATAAAAAGGAACGGAAAGACAGTAATTAAATAAAAGATATATACTCCGCAGATAGATATATGATATAACGTGCGTCAGAGCCCAGCTTAAATGTAATAATGCCTCGACTAATTCCCTTTCCTCCGCGAATCCATACTATATATTAAGGAAACAGCTGTATCGTTCTCGCGCGGAGGGATTTGTCATGAGAGCGACGCCAAGTTTATTGCTGTCGTATCGAGCTTTAGTTTACACAAATACACGAGCGCACGGAAAAAGTTGCTTTCACTTTTGGTTGACAAGACACGATTGATGTAAAAAGCAGTTACTGTTATTAAAGAGTACATTTTTCTGTTTTTATGCGTTATTAAATTTATTATGCTCTAAAATTTTATATATATTATTTTATTAAACTTTTATCAAAATTAAAATACAAAAAACATAAATTAAATTAGAAAAAGAGCGGTCTGTTTTGAGCGCAATGAAGCTTTCGAAAAGCCAGGCTGCGCTAATTTTGTCGAGGCGAAAACACAGTTTGGGATTTCGCGAGTAACTCAATTTCGTGCCCAAAAATAGTAGCATTGTTTGCTCGAAGCTCATCTATCGACCGGCGCGCGCGAAAACTACCGTTACTTACATTCGGACGCATCTCTAACTCAGTTTCTAATTATCGCGATCGCCCCAACTTTGACGCATAATTTGAATGAAGGATGTTTTTTACAATTACGAACTTTACGGATAATTGGCCTTGTTAACTTTCGATTGCGACGAAAGTTCGCAAAACTCGCCTCTCAGCCCATTTACTTTGTAAGCGTGGCGGAGATCAATTTTGCAACATTGAAAACTTCGGTATTTGTTGTAATGCATTACTCGGTTCTCAAATAGGTTTTATTTCGTACGGCAACAGTCTGCGCTCAACGTTCTTTTGAACGCGTAAATATTAATTTGAATTTAAATATTGAAAGGATTATAAAAGCGAGGCTTTTAACAGATTGAATTAGCTTTTTTTTACACATCAAGCTACAATTTTTAATTAACGTTTAATTGAAAGCATTAAAAACTTGACATTGAAGCAATCTGAACTTATTTAAGGAACGTCGTTCGCGTAACGATAAAAGCACGCAGCTTTCAGGATCTACATTTTAATGGTCAAACACTTCCAATCTTAAAAAAGAAAAAAAATTAATTTGAAAATTAAATTAACATTTTTCCACTTAATGGTTTACTTTCCAGTTCTGCTCAAGTCTACGTCCAAAGCTAAAAGTTCAAAACAAACTTCTCCAGTTGTCAGCCAAATGGGCCATCCCCTGTAAATCACTCGTACACCGATCAATCAACGAAACCCAAAAATCGACCTTCATCCGTCCAAAACCCCCGTGCTCCCTCTCGTCTGGATCCCCGTCGCCTATTCATCGATACCTCGCGTGGCACCGCGCGAAAATCCGGCCTCTCCCGTCCCAATTTTCGAAACTCGCCCATCATCCCCCTTCGCCCGGCGTCGCGTCTGCGCGCGAGCGTCCTCCCGCGAGTCGAGCCTGCGCTCTCTACCCCTCTCCCTCTCTCTTTCTCTCTCTCTCTCTTTCTCACTCAGGAGGCGGCACTCGCAAAAGAGCATTCGAGTGGCTCCTCGCGCGACTCTCTCTCAGTGCGCGCTCGACGCTCCCGGCGCTCGCGCGTCCCCTGCGGCATACTCACTCTCTCCGTTCCTCGCTCGCTCACTCACCCTCTCCCCCCCCCTCCCCTATCTAACCGGCGATATCTTACGATTATGCTGTGCTAGGCAAGGAGCGATGGAGTCCACGGGCCTGACGGCGGCCGACAAGAGCCGGGTGATCCTGATGTCCTGCGGCAGCTACAACCCGCCGACTCACATGCACCTGAGGATGTTCGGTGAGTAAGCGACCAAGTTCTCTCTCTCTGTGTTGTGTGTGCGCGCGCGGGGAGAGGTGTGTATATAGGGGGGCCGGAGAGAGCGAAGCCGGGAGAGAGCGAGAGAGAGACAGCGCAATCGATAACGCGCTTTTAGCAGCTGCGTGCAGCCGAGCTTTCGGCCTTAGGATCGCTTACACGCGGACGCTCTATATACACACCTATCCCTGACGTCAGCCTTCTCTCTCTCACTCTCTCTCTCTCTGTCTCTGCTCGTCCCCTCGATTCATCGGCGAAAGCTCTCTCCGCGGGGAAGTTCTCTCTCTCTTTCTCTCGTTCCCCGTCCCTTTGCCCCTATATACCGTCTATTCTCCCGAGAGCGAGCTCGCGAGTCGATAAGCACGTGTGTCGAGAGAGATAGAGAGAGCGCGGAAAACAATGCGAGAGATAGAGAGAGCTTTCGCAGCCGCGCTTTTTGCCTGATGAGGGAGAGCGATTTGTTCGCCGGTGATGTAAGGACGAGCCCGGTAAGACGAGCAAACATTTTAGAGGGCGAGCGCAGCTCTCGCGAGATTGTTATACGAGGGATTGCCGCGCGGAGCGATCGATTCTCTTCAATCTTGATAATGTTGACGTTGATATTCACGGGATTTGCTTGCTTGCTTGCTTGCGCGATGCGCGGCTCTCTCTCCGTTTCGTCGGCGATGAAGGAATTCGAACGTTCGTCGATTGATTAATTACCGCGAGAAGCGCTCGGACCGACGGATTTATCTTTTTAGCCGCGCGATAAAGTCCCCGCGCGCGCGCCGGTCGTTTTTAATTAAACAAGTCGAAAAGCGAGAGCGTGAATTTTGATTCGAAAACGGTTCGGAGGCCGAAGTCGCGTTCGTTCAAAAAAAAAAAGTACTTTTTATCTCGTTGTTATTCGGTCCGTGGAAAAAGTATATCGATGCGTTACGCAAGTAACAAAAAGCCATTAATTAAAGATAAAAATATACCTTCATTAGCGGCTCGCTCCGCTTTCGAATTACAATTAAAGAGTAAAAAGCTATATTTCATCGGGCGATAAAGAGGGGCAAAATCTAGATTGAAATCGAATCGATTTTAAATGCCAGGGGGGCTTACAAGCGCGGGGGGGAGGCTTACGTTTTTCTCTTTCAATTAAAAAAAAAAAAAAAAAAAAAGAATAATTTATTAAACCATAAATCTTTATGACGTATCCATGCTTTTACAGCCCTCGATGAAGCGGCTTTAAAGCGCATAAAGCCTTATTTTCCCAATGGAAGTTTTATAGTTTTCAATGGATTCTATAAAGCGTATTACGACTCTTATCTCTCGGGATGATTTTCAAGCACGAACCGAACCCGAGTCCGTAAATTTATTTACGAAGAAAAGCTTGCTTATATTTTTAAGCTCGAATTAAAGCATCTCACTAATTTACCGACTTTGATTAAACAACGTCATTAATTAGTCTTGTCTGGATACATTTGATTTCACTCCTGCCGTCACACTCGAGGGAGGAATATGGTCCCTTCTTAATTTATTAAATGCCCGGGTAAACATAAAATATATTTAATTAGAAGCTCGGAAGGAGCTGCAAATGAGCTGAGAGCTTTTTTTTTTCATCCGTTGCAGCTAATTTAACAAATCTACTTGTGTACGGCTTTCTTTTTTGCGCGAGGACACTCCTTCGAGCGCAATGCAAAACTATTCGTTACGCCGAACTCGCCGCTGGATAATTGGATTTCTAATAATTAATTAGTTTGAGAGACTTTTTATCTGTCTATCATTGTCCGGTTCGGTAATGAATGTACTTTCCGAAGCCTTTGTAACTTTTGTAGGATAAAAGTACGTTGGAGTTATTTGCAGCGGAAACTAAGGGACTAATTATATTGTGTGCAGAAATAATAGCGTTGAAGGTAAAGAAACAATTTTCAAATAAACCGGAAAATCCATTTTGCGACGTTTGCGAATTCAATGTAAGCGACTTTCTCGACCATTATTTTGAAAAATAACTGAAAACTTCGATATCAAATTTCTGTTTCGCTCGCTTTCTTCCAAGGGCAATATTTTTTTTTACGAATGATTAAAATAATTTTTGCCTTTCTCAGTGGAAAAATAATCTTTTTTTATTGATCTTATTAATAACTTAGTTTTTGTAAAATAATTTTTTTGCTTAATTGTCGGGAAGAAGTGTAAAATGGATATTACATTATATGGCACGGAATAAAATATCTTTAAAAACGCCGGACTTTTCCCTCCACGTTACGTTATAAAACCGTGAAATAAAATAAAAAATCTCCATACTTTATAGCATTAAAAATATGTTCCTTCGTAAAATAAAAAAGGTCGAGAAAAAAAATTGCCTTACAGATTTTTAAGGCTTTCGGAACTCAATAGTACATTTCCCGGCTACGTGAGAAATTTTACTGCGAGCGCATTACGAAAACGTTGAGATATGCTAAATCGGAAAAGAACTGCATGAAAGAGCCGTACGTATACATAAAAGCCGGGGATGTATTCGGAATCCTTTATTAACGTTAGCCCTGCCGCGTACCGAGCCGACCTTGAGTCCTCTCTCTGCAATTTTTATTTTTAAAACAAATTTCCAATATTCCTAATGCGCGTTTAAAATGAAATTCCTCCCCCGTTCGCTTTGCATAGCGGTTCCCTGAAAGGAAATGAAATAGTCATAATGCATGCGGCTTGCGCGCCGCGCGCGCGACGGTGTGCGCGTGCAATATCGTTAATTGCAGAATACGGAAACCTCTCCCGAATTAAAACCGAGGGGGGGGGGGGATCTCATTATGCGTATATTAAATGAAAATTTTCACGGATTTTTAAGCGAACCTTATCGCCATATAGAATTGGAGCGCCGTTAGTTAACGCGTATTTAAGGCGGTAATTGAGCCGATAAAAAAATTATAATTGAGGACCCGCGGAGTTATGGATTAAAAGAGCGGGAATAACAGGCAAAGCGCATTAAAAATAATGAGAAAAAGTACTATTTTCGCTTTTCCAAAGCAAAGGCATTGAGATGTGGGCACAGTGGCGCACTCGACGGGTAAAATCGTTAAAATCGCGCGCAAAGAAAGAAGTGCTTAAACAAAATTTCAGGCATTTTTTTCTCTCTCTCTCGAAAAGCTTTGATGATGAATACACAGCGCGAGAGCGAAAGCAGCCCTCCCCATTGTCTCTAATTGCCTCGCGCAATTAATTTTATTACCCCTCTCTGAATTTTAAAACAAACCGCGGGAGAGGAGCCGAGTGTGCTTTGATAAAAATTATATCGCACTAAAAATAACTCGGAAACTCGATCGAGTTAAACTCTAAAAACGTTTATTAAACATTATCGCAAATTACCCTGATTTCATTGAAGCACTTATCTCCTCGCCTATTAATCCCCAACGCTGTTTTCCATAAAGCACTCGCCGCGTTACGGCTCTATCTCGCGAGATTTATCAATAAAGCGGCCTTTATTAATGGATCCGCGCAAGAAATCGGCACCGTCCGATAATTATCCGCCCTTAAAGCGCTAATCCCCCCCGTAACGTTTAACCGCTCGTAAATTTCGCGGCGCGCAGCCTCGCGTTCTCGCGCTTAACGGCGCAACAATGAAACGGGCAACTATATTTCGCCCCCCGAACATTTCGCTCGTACGACGAATGCTAAAACTCCCCGTGTGCGCGAGAACTTTAATTCCGAAAAGCGCCGATCTCGCGCCGAAGGGTTTCGCGCGCCTTTTCCGAACACCTGAAAAATGAATAAACGCGTCATCGAGGGACGCAGCGCGTCGCGTCCCGCAAATACACACACCGCCAATTCCCCGGTCGGCCGTCGGCGCGAGATAACCGGCGCATGAATTAGCCGAGATAAGGCCGTCGGCCTCCGCTCGAGATTATACATGCGCCGCGTCGATTCGGCAGGCGCGCGCGCGCGCGCGCGAGCTCCCTCCCCCCCATTATGAATGAAAATTGTTTGACTGGGGGAGTTACGGCCGAGTGGAATTTTCATCGCCGCGGCGAATGGATTCTCGCGGCTGCATCTTTAAGCGCGCGGAATTACTTGGGGATTTGAATTCTGCTTAATTAAAAGTTTCTCAGGCCGGGGAGAGGGTGGGGGGGGGGGGGGGAAGCTCTGGTTATTTATTCAAATTTCGCGTAATGTTGTTGAATCTGGGCGGCTGGACGCGGATGGAGTTTAGAAGAAAGTTTCTCTTTAATTTCCGACTGCGGGGCGAGTTGCCGCGAGTTGATGCGTTCGTTGCCGGGCGATGAGATTTTTCGACGGAGAATGGCTGCCGGATTCGATTTGGTTTAAGTAAATTCTATATTTTGTTTGAGTATTTTTATAAGCTTGAAATTGTTATTTGCGGGGTTTTAAATAATTTATACTTATTCCACTGCAGTTTATATAAGGACGCTTGATAAATTTACATTTTGGCTTGATATTTCGGAGCGGAAAATGTGGTTCGGAATTAAATGTAGGTGGAGTAAATTAAATTTGTTTCCTGATGTTCGTTCTTATATAATTTCTATTTAGTTCAGTGCTGGAATGTTTAGTAGAAAATTTTACTGACCGAAATTCACGTCGAATAAATGAAATTACTTACCTATGTGCATAAAAAACTCAATTATTTAAACGATCTCTACACGCAGAAAAAGTTGAGTGAAACTCGGACGATTTTTACAGTAGGATGAATTTTATCCGCATTTACATGAAATATTTAATAGAATCATGCTTTAAATGGTAAGGTGCGTTTGATACACATAAGAATCTTACACGTAAACATTGTACACAATTTAACATTGGTGAAATTTAT